>WNWK01006751.1:0-102004 GCA_009830355.1 Cherax destructor | reverse complement strand
GGATAAATTTATGAGTGAGAGGGGTTGGATTTGAGTGGGGACAAGTCACTAACATAAGAACATAAGAAAGGAGGAACACTGCAGCAGGCCTGTTGGCCCATACTAGGCAGGTCCTTCACAATCCATCCCACTAACAGAATAATTGCCCAACCACTTTTCAATTCTACCCAAGAAATAAGCTTTGAAGATTCTATTAACTCAATGCGAGTCCCACTCAAATCCAACCCCTCTCACTCATGAATTTATCCAACCTAAATTTGAAACTACCCAAGGTCATAGCTTCAATGACCCTACTAGGCAGACTGTTCCACTCATCAACTACCCTATTTCCAAACCAATATTTTCCTATATCCTTTTCTAAATCTAAACTTATCAAACTTGAATCCACCATTGCGGCCTCTTTTGGAGAGACATCCTCACGACCCTACTTATATCCCCTTATTACATAAGAACATAAGAACATAAGAACATAAGAATGGAGGAACACTGCAGAAGGCCTACTGGCCCATACAAGGCAGGTCCTTATCAAAACCACCACTACCTAAAAATTTATTCCCGTACTCACGACACAAATCAAACCCAGCCCTCCCACTCATATATTTGTCCAACCCCTTTTTTTAAAGCCACCCAAGGTCCTAGCCTCTATCACAGTACTCGGAAGATTGTTCCACGCATCCACAACTCTGTTCGAAAACCAGTACTTGCCTATGTCCTTTCTAAATCTAAATTTATCCAATTTAAATCCGTTATTTCTCGTTCTTACTTGGTTCGATATCCTCCAGTATTTTATTAATATCTCCTTTGTTTATGCCCATCATCCACTTGTACACCTCGATGATATCTCCTCATTCTACGTCTCTCCAGAGAGTGGAGATTCAACGCTCTAAGTCTATCTTCATACGGGAGATTTCTTATACTGTAAATCATTTTAGTCATTCTTTTTGTATGTTCTCCAATGAATCTATATCCATCCTGTAGTAAGGAGACCAAAACTGAGCTGCATAATCCAAATGAGGTCTCACTAGTGATGTATAGAGCTGTAAAATAACTTTTGGACTTCTGTTGTTTTATACTTCTTGAAATAAATCCTAGTAATCTGTTAGCCTTATTGTGCACACTTAGGCACTGTTGTCTTGGCTTTAGATTTCTGCTTACCATGACTCCCAAGTCTTTTTCACATTCTGTATGATCAAGCCCCAACTTCACCTAGTTTATAAATTCAGGGATATTTTCATTACCAACGACAAGCACCTTACACTTGTCCACATTGAACTTCATCTGCCACTTTTCAGACCAAGACATTAATTTATCCAAATCCTCCTGGAGTTCACTGTTATCCTCCTCAGAATGAATTATACGGCCTATTTTTGTATCATCAGCAAATTTACTCATGTCACTTGCAATTCCTTCATCAAGGTCATTAATGTAAATTATGAACAACAATGGGCCCAAAACTGATCCTTGTGGAACGCCACTAGTGACAAATCCCCATTCAGATTTGACCCCATTAATAGAAACTCTCTGCTTTCTATTGGTAAGCCATGCCTCTATCCATGCTAGAACTTTACCTCCTATACCATGAGCTGCCACCTTTCTTAAGAGTCTCTTGTGAGGTACTCTATCGAAGGCCTTACTGAAATCCAAGTAAACTATATCATAAGAACATAAGAACATAAGAAAGGAGGAACACTGCAGCAGGCCTGTTGGCCCATACTAGGCAGGTCCTTCACAATCCGTCCCACTAACAGAATATTTGCTCAACCCAATTTTCAATGCTACCCAAGAAATAAGCTTTGACAATTCTACCCACTCATGCGCGAGTCCCACTCAAATCCAACCCCTCTCACTCATGAATTTATCCAACCTAAATTTGAAACTACCCAAGGTCCTAGCTTCAATAACCCTACTAGGCAGACTGTTCCACTCATCAACTACCCTATTTCCAAACCAATACTTTCCTATATCCTTTCTAAATCTAAACTTATCTAACTTGAATCCATTATTGCGGGTTCTCTCTTGGAGAGATATCCTCAAGACCTTATTTATATCCCCTTGTTAATACCCATTTTTCCACTTGTATACCTCGATCATGTCTCCCCTCATTCTACGTCTTACAAGTGAATGTAATTTTAGGGTCTTCAATATTTCTTCGTAAGGAAGATTTCTAATGCTATGTATTAATTTAGTCATTCTACGCTGAATGTTTTCTAACGAATTTATGTCCATTCTGTAATATGGAGACCAGAACTGAGCTGCGTAATCTAGGTGAGGCCTTACTAATGATGTATAAAGCTGTAATATAACCTCTGGACTTCTGTTGCTAACACTTCTTGATATAAATCCCAGTAATCTATTTGCCTTATTACGTACGCTTAGGCATTGCTGTCTTGGTTTAAGGTTGCTGCTTACCATCACCCCCAAGTCCTTCTCGCAATCTGTATGGCTAAGTTCTACGTTATTTAACTTATAAGTGCTTGGGTTATGGACACTCCCGAGCTTCAGAACCTTGATTTATCTACATTGAACTGCATCTGCCACTTTTCTGACCACGAATTAAGTTTGTCTAAATCTTCCTGAAGTTCTATGACATCTATGTTTGAATCAATTATCCTACCTATCTTCGTGTCGTCGGCGAATTTGCTCATATCACTAGTAATTCCCTCATCAAGGTCATTGATATATATTATAAATAACAATGGGCTTGCCTGCCGAATGTCACATTCAGGGTTTTAAATTGTTCCAAGTAGACAGAAGTATCGGGAAGGGGGGTGGGGTGGCACTCTATGTCCGTGATCATTTAAATTGTTGTATAAAATGAGTATAAAGTCTGAATTAACACATACAGAGTCTGTCTGGATAGAATTTTCAGAGGGCATGAAAAATTGATTTTAGGTGTGATATACCGTCCCCCAAACTTAGATAGGGACCAAGGGAGACTACTATGGGAGGAAATTGTTAAGGCCACAATGCACGATAACGTAGTTATTCTGGGTGACTTCAACTTTAGTCAAATTGATTGGAATTTTTTGACTGGGAATTTTGAATCTAACGATTTCTTAGAAGTAGTTCAAGATTGTTTTTTGAAGCAGTTTGTGACAGAACCTACAAGGGGAAATAATCTGCTTGACTTAGTTCTGGCAAACAAGGAAACCCTTGTTAATAATTTAGAAATTACAGAGGAACTCGGCGCAAGCGACCACAAATCAATTACCTTTGGCATTGAATGGAAGTTTCATAGTAGGAATAACTCAGTAACGGTCCCAGATTTTCGCTTAGCAGATTACAATGGACTTAGAGAACACTTATCATCTGTGGACTGGGGTAATGAAGAGAGCTATCAATATGACAGTTTTCTGAACACTATACATGCTGCCCAAAGAACATTTATCCCATATAAAGAAATTAGATCGAATAGAAATGACCCAAAATGGATGAATAATAGGCTCAAATATCTTTTAGGGCAGAAGAAAGGAATTTATAGGCGTATCAAAAGAGGTGAGGGTCATCTTACGAATCAGTATATTGACATTAAGAGGGACGTTAAAAGGGGATAAGAAAAGCTAAGCGGGACTACGAAATTAAAGTTGCTAGGGATTCGAAAACTAACCCAAAAGTTTTTTCCAGGTGTATAGAACAAAAGTTAGAGATAAGATAGGTCCCCTTAAAAATAATTATGGGTATCTTACTGACAAAGTGAATGAAATGTGCTCTATTTTTAATAATTATTTTCTCTCGGTTTTCACTCAGGAAGACACTAATAATATCCCAAGAATTAGGTATTTTAGTGGGCCTGAAGAAGATAAATTATGTAGTATCACAGTCACTAGCGAAATGGTTGTCAAACAGATAGACCGTTTGAAGCAGAATAGGTCGCCAGGCCCTGATGAGCTTTTTTCAGGGGTTCTTGAGGAATGCAATATTGAACTCTGTGAACCCTTGACTAACATTTTTAACCTATCTCTTCAAACAGGTGTAGTGTCTGATACGTGGAGGATGGCTAATGTGGTTCCTATTTTTAAAGCAGGGGACGGGTCGTTACCATCAAGTTACCGCCCAATAAGTCTAACTTCAATTGTAGGCAGGTTGTTAGAGTCGATTGTGGCTGATGGCGTGGGAAGCCATCTCGATAGGCATAATTTGATTAATGATACTCAACGTGGATTCACCAGGGGCCGTTCCTGCCTGACTGATTTATTGGCTTTTTTCGGTAAGGCTTTTGAGGCAGTTGATCGTGATAAAGAATTCGATGTTGTTTATTTGGATTTTGGTGAGGCTTTTGATAGAGTACCACATCAGAGACTGTTAAAGAAAGTGGCTGCTCGCGGCATTGGAGGAAGGGTGTTTTCATGGATCGAGTCATGGCTCGCCAATAGGAAGCAGGGGTGGGGCATTGGTGGGGTTAAATCTGAGTGGGGATCTGTAACAAGTGGCGTTCCACAGGGATCGGTTTTGGGCCCGTTGTTGTTTATGATATATATGAATGGCCTTGACGAGGGAGTTGCTGGTGATATGAGCAAATTCGCTGATGACACGAAGATGGGTAGGATAATCGATTCAGACGTAGATGTCACGGAACTTCAGGAGGATTTGGACAAACTCGATTCCTGGTCGGAAAAGTGGCAGATGCAGTTCAATGTGGATAAATGCAAGGTTCTGAAGCTCGGGAGTGTCCATAACCCAAGCACTTATAAGTTAAATAACGTAGAACTTAGCCATACAGATTGCGAGAAGGACTTGGGGGTGGTGGTGAGCAGCAACCTTGGACCAGGACAGCAGTGCCTGGGCGTGCGTAATGGGGCAGATAGATTGCTGGGATTTGTGTCGGGAAGTGTTAGCAACGGAGGTCCGGAGGTTGTATTACGGCTTTATACATCATTAGTAGGGCCTCACCTAGATTGCGCAGCTCAGTTTTGGTCTCCATATTGCAGAATGGACGTGGATTCGTTAGAAAACATTCAGCGTAGAATGACTAAATTAATACATAGCATTAGAAATCTTCCTTACGAAGAAAGATTGAAGACCCTAAAATTACATTCACTTGTGAGACGTGGAATGAGGGGAGGCATGGTCGAGGTGTACAAGTGGAGGGTGGGTATTAACGGGGGGGATATGGGTAGGGTCTTGGGGATATCTCTCCAAGAGGGAACCCGCAATAATGGATTCGAGTTGGATAAGTTTAGATTTGGAAGGGATATGGGAAGGTATTGGTTTGGAAATAGGGTAGTTGATGAGTGGAACAGTCTGCCTAGTGGGGTTATTGAAGCTGGGACCTTGGGTAGTTTCAAATTTAGGTTGGATAAATTCATGAGTGGGAGGGGTTGGATTTGAGTGGGACTCGCGCATGAGTGGGTAGAATTGTCAAAGCTTATTTCTTGGGTAGCATTGAAAATTTGGTTGAGCAAATATTCTGTTAGTGGGACGGATTGTGAAGGACCTGCCTAGTATGGGCCAACAGGCCTGCTGCAGTGCTCCTCCTTTCTTGTGTTCTTGTGTTCTTGTGTGGGCCTAAGACTGATCCCTGTGGAACACCACTTGTTACAAGTCCCCATTCGGATTTAACCCCATTTATGCACACTCTCTGCTTCCTATTGGTGAGCCATGACTGATCCATAACAGCACTTTTTCCCCAATGCCATGAGCTGCCACTTTCTTTAACAGTCTCTGGTGCGGTACTCTATCAAAAGCCTTACTAAAGTCTAAATAAACAATATCGAATTCTTTATCGTGATCAACAGCCTCAAAAGCTTTACTGAAGAAGGTTAATAAATTAGATAGGCAGGAACGGCCCCTCGTGAATCCATGCTGGGTATCATTAATCAAATTATGGTTATCTAGATGGCTTCTAATAATATCAGCTATAATTGACTCTAGTAATTTGCCTACAATTGAGGTCAGGCTTATTGGGCGGTAGTTTGACGGTAGTGACTTGTCCCCTGCTTTAAAAATAGGAATTACATTAGCCATCTTCCACATATCAGACACTACACCTGTTTGAAGAGATAAATTAAAAATGTTAGATATTGGTTCACAGAGTTCCATTTGCATTCCTTAAGAACCCTTGCAAAAAGCTCATCAGGACCCGGCGATTTATTTTGTTTCAGTCTGTCCAGCTGTTTCATAATCATTTCGCTAGTGACTGTGATATTACATAATTTATCTTCTTCTGGGCCTCTGTAAAAATTAATTACTGGGATATTATTAATGTCTTCCTGTGTGAAAACCGAGAGAAAATAATTATTAAAAATAGAGCACATATCATTCTCCTTGTCAGTAAGATGCCCAAAGTTATTTTTAAGGGGACCTATCTTATCCCTAACTTTTGTTCTATAAACCTGGAAAAACTTTTTGGGTTAGTTTTTGAATCCCTAGCAACTTTAATTTCATAGTCCCGTTTAGATTTTCTTATTCCCTTTTTAACGTCCCTCTTAATGTCAGTATACTGATTTATAAGATGACCCTCACCTCTTTTATGCGCCTATAAATTCCTTTCTTCTGCCCTAAAAGATATTTGAGCCTATTATTCATCCATTTTGGGTCATTTCTACTTGATCTAATTTCTTTATACGGGATAAATGTTCTTTGGGCAGCCTGTATAGTGTTAAGAAAACTGTCATATTGATACCTCTCTTCTTCACCCCAGTCCACAGTTGATAAGTGTTCTCTAAGTCCATTATAATCTGCTAAGCGAAAATCTGGGACCATTACTGAATTATCCCTACTATCATACATCCATTCAATGCTAAAGGTAATTGACTTGTGGTCGCTTGAGCCGAGTTCCTCTGTAATTTCTAAATTATTGACAAGGGTTTCCTTGCTTGCCAGAACCAAGTCAAGCAGGTTATTTCCCCTTGTAGGTTCTGTTACAAACTGCTTCAAAAAGCAATCCTGAACTACTTCTAAAAAGTCGTTAGATTCTAAATTCCCTGTCATGAAATTCCAATCAATCTGACTAAAGTTAAAGTCCCCTAGAATTACTACGTTATCGTGTCTTGTGGCCTTAACAATTTCCTCCCAAAGTAGTCTCCCTTGTTCCCTATCTAAGTTTGGAGGACGGTAAATCACGCCTAAAATCAATTTTTCACACCCCTCTGAAAATTCTATCCAGACAGACTCTGTATGTGTTAATTCAGACTTTATACCCGTTTTTATGCAACAATTTAAATGATCACGGACATAGAGTGCCACCCCACCCCCTTTCCCGATACTTCTGTCTACTTGGAACAATTTAAAACCCTGAATGTGACATTCGGCAGGCAAGTCCCGATTTTTCATATTAAACCATGTCTCAGTTATTGCAAAAACATCAATATTACCCGTACTTGCAACTAATCTCAACTCGTCCATCTTATTCCTAGCACTACGACTATTGGTGTAATATATATTTAGAGACCCTCCTTTCTCTTTACCCTTCCTGCTCATCTCTGTTTTTCCACTATACCTATTACTGTCCTTGTCATCTAGTGTCACTAGCTTTCCACTGTCCACCTTATTCTGCCTATTACTAGTTCTCCTACAACTTATAATATTACTACACTGGGACTTCTCTGTTTTCCCCCCAAAACCCCTCAAAATGTTTTATTGAAAAACGTCAGTAAATTTGTCAGGCAGGAACGACCTCTCGTAAACCCATGCTGAGATTCATTAATCAAATTATGTTCTTCAAGGTGACTTCTGATAATATCAGCTATAATTGATTCTAATAATTTGCCTACTATAGACGTGAGGCTTATTGGACGGTAATTTGATGGAATGGACTTATCCCCTGATTTGAATATAGGAACTACATTAGCTATCTTCCACATCTCTGGCACAACACCAGTTAGGATGGACGTATTAAACACATTCGTTAATGGCTGACTAAGTTCTATTTTGCATTCTTTAAGTACCCTGGAAAACAACTCGTCGGGTCCCGGGGACTTATTTTGCTTCAGTTTATCTATCTGTTTGATAACCATGTCCCTCGTGACAGTAATATTAGTTAATTTGAATTCTTCAGGAACTGAATAATTGTTAATTTCTGGAATCTCATTTACGTCTTCTTGTGTAAAGACTGACAAAAAATAGTCATTAAATAGAGAACACATTTCCAGTTCGTTATCCGTCAGCTGTCCATTCCCAATTTTCAGAGGTCCTACCTTTTCCCTCACCTTCGTCCTGTACACTTGAAAGAACCCTTTTGGATTATGTCGATCATGTCTCCCCTCATTCTTCGTCTTACAAGTGAATGTAATTTAAGGGTCTTCAATCTTTCTTCATACGGAAGATTTCTAATGCAGTAATTAATTTTTACAGAGGCCCAGAAGAAGATAAATTATGTAATATCACAGTCACTAGCGAAATGATTATGAAACAGCTGGACCGACTGAAACAAAATAAATCGCCGGGTCCTGATGAGCTTTTTGCAAGGGTTCTTAAGGAATGCAAAATGGAACTCTGTGAACCAATATCTAACATTTTTAATTTATCTCTTCAAACAGGTGTAGTGTCTGATATGTGGAAGATGGCTAATGTAATTCCTATTTTTAAAGCAGGGGACAAGTCACTACCGTCTAACTACCGCCCAATAAGCCTGACCTCAATTGTAGGCAAATTACTAGAGTCAATTATAGCTGATATTATTAGAAGCCATCTAGATAACCATAATTTGATTAATGATACCCAGCATGGATTCACGAGGGCCGTTCCTGCCTATCTAATTTATTAACCTTCTTCAGTAAAGCTTTTGAGGCTGTTGATCACGATAAAGAATTCGATATTGTTTATTTAGACTTTAGTAAGGCTTTTGATAGAGTACCGCACCAGAGACTGTTAAAGAAAGTGGCAGCTCATGGCATTGGGGAAAAGTGCTGTCATGGATCGAGTCATGGCTCACCAATAGGAAGCAGAGAGTGTGCATAAATGGGGTTAAATCCGAATGGGGACTTGTAACAAGTGGTGTTCCACAGGGATCAGTCTTAGGCCCATTGTTATTTATAATATATATCAATGACCTTGATGAGGGAATTACTAGTGATATGAGCAAATTCGCCGACGACACGAAGATAGGTAGGATAATTGATTCAAACATAGATGTCATAGAACTTCAGGAAGATTTAGACAAACTTAATTCGTGGTCAGAAAAGTGGCAGATGCAGTTCAATGTAGATAAATGCAAGGTTCTGAAGCTCGGGAGTGTCCATAACCCAAGCACTTATAAGTTAAATAACGTAGAACTTAGCCATACAGATTGCGAGAAGGACTTGGGGGTGATGGTAAGCAGCAACCTTAAACCAAGACAGCAATGCCTAAGCGTACGTAATAAGGCAAATAGATTACTGGGATTTATATCAAGAAGTGTTAGCAACAGAAGTCCAGAGGTTATATTACAGCTTTATACATCATTAGTAAGGCCTCACCTAGATTACGCAGCTCAGTTCTGGTCTCCATATTACAGAATGGACATAAATTCGTTAGAAAACATTCAGCGTAGAATGACTAAATTAATACATAGCATTAGAAATCTTCCTTACGAAGAAAGATTGAAGACCTAAAATTACATTCACTTGTAAGACGTAGAATGAGGGAGACATGATCGAGGTATACAAGTGGAAAATGGGTATTAACAAAGGGGATATAAATAAGGTCTTGAGGATATCTCTCCAAGAGAGAACCCGCAATAATGGATTCAAGTTAGATAAGTTTAGATTTAGAAAGGATATAGGAAAGTATTGGTTTGGAAATAGGGTAGTTGATGAGTGGAACAGTCTGCCTAGTAGGGTTATTGAAGCTAGGACCTTAGGTAGTTTCAAATTTAGGTTGGATAAATTCATGAGTGAGAGGGTTGGATTTGAGTGGGACTCGCGCATGAGTGGGTAGAATTGTCAAAGCTTATTTCTTGGGTAGCATTGAAAATTGGGTTGAGCAAATATTCTGTTAGTGGGACGGATTGTGAAGGACCTGCCTAGTATGGGCCAACAGGCCTGCTGCAGTGTTCCTCCTTTCTTATGTTCTTATGTTCTAATTACATTACTGTAAGACTAGAATAGGGGACATATCAGGATACAAGTGGAAATGGTTAACAAGGGATATAATAAGTCTTGAGGATATCTCCAGAGAAACCTAATAATGGATTCAGTTAGATAAGTTAGATTTAGAAAGGATATAGAAAGTATTGGTTTGGAAATAGGGTAGTTGATGAGTGGAACAGTCTGCCTAGTAGGTTATTGAAGCTAGGACCTTGGGTAGTTTCAAATTTAGGTTGGATAAATTCATGAGTGAGAGGGTTTGAGTGGGACTCCGCATGAGTGGGTAGAATGTCAAAGCTTATTTCTTGGTAGCATGAATTGGGTTGAGCAATATCTGTTAGTGGGACGGATTGTGAAGGACCGCCTAGATGGGCCAACAGTGCTGCTCAGTTCCTTTTCTTATTTCTTATGTCTTAGAATTAACTTGTCATTGTGCTAGAATGTTTCAACGAATTTAAGAACATAAGAACATAAGAACATAAGAAAGGAGGAACACTGCAGCAGGCCTGTTGGCCATACTAGGCAGGTCCTTCACAATCCGTCCCACTAACAGAATATTTGCTCAACCCAATTTTCAATGCTACCCAAGAAATAAGCTTTGACAATTCTACCCACTCATGTGCGAGTCCCACTCAAATCAACCCTCTCACTCATGAATTTATCAACCTAAATTTGAAACTACCCAAGGTCCTAGCTTCAATAACCCTACTAGGCAGACTGTTCCACTCATCAACTACCCTATTTCCAAACCAATACTTTCCTATATCCTTTCTAAATCTAAACTTATCTAACTTGAATCCATTATTGCGGGTTCTCTCTTGGAGAGATATCCTCAAGACCTTATTTATATCCCCTTTGTTAATACCCATTTTCCACTTGTATACCTCGATCATGTCTCCCCTCATTCTACGTCTTACAAGTGAATGTAATTTTAGGGTCTTCAATCTTTCTTCGTAAGGAAGATTTCTAATGCTATGTATTAATTTAGTCATTCTACGCTGAATGTTTTCTAACGAATTTATGTCCATTCTGTAATATGGAGACCAGAACTGAGCTGCGTAATCTAGGTGAGGCCTTACTAATGATGTATAAAGCTGTAATATAACCTCTGGACTTCTGTTGCTAACACTTCTTGATATAAATCCCAGTAATCTATTTGCCTTATTACGTACGCTTAGGCATTGCTGTCTTGGTTTAAGGTTGCTGCTTACCATCACCCCCAAGTCCTTCTCGCAATCTGTATGGCTAAGTTCTACGTTATTTAACTTATAAGTGCTTGGGTTATGGACACTCCCGAGCTTCAGAACCTTGCATTTATCTACATTGAACTGCATCTGCCACTTTTCTGACCACGAATTAAGTTTGTCTAAATCTTCCTGAAGTTCTATGACATCTATGTTTGAATCAATTATCCTACCTATCTTCGTGTCGTCGGCGAATTTGCTCATATCACTAGTAATTCCCTCATCAAGGTCATTGATATATATTATAAATAACAATGGGCCTAAGACTGATCCCTGTGGAACACCACTTGTTACAAGTCCCCATTCGGTTTAACCCCATTTATGCACACTCTCTGCTTCCTATTGGTGAGCCATGACTCGATCCATGACAGCACTTTTCCCCCAATGCCATGAGCTGCCACTTTCTTTAACAGTCTCTGGTGCGGTACTCTATCAAAAGCCTTACTAAAGTCTAAATAAACAATATCGAATTCTTTATCGTGATCAACAGCCTCAAAAGCTTTACTGAAGAAGGTTAATAAATTAGATAGGCAGGAACGGCCCCTCGTGAATCCATGCTGGGTATCATTAATCAAATTATGGTTATCTAGATGGCTTCTAATAATATCAGCTATAATTGACTCTAGTAATTTGCCTACAATTGAGGTCAGGCTTATTGGGCGGTAGTTTGACGGTAGTGACTTGTCCCCTGCTTTAAAAATAGGAATTACATTAGCCATCTTCCACATATCAGACACTACACCTGTTTGAAGAGATAAATTAAAAATGTTAGATATTGGTTCACAGAGTTCCATTTGCATTCCTTAAGAACCCTTGCAAAAGCTCATCAGGACCCGGCGATTTATTTTGTTTCAGTCGGTCCAGCTGTTTCATAATCATTTCGCTAGTGACTGTGATATTACATAATTTATCTTCTTCTGGGCCTCTGTAAAAATTAATTACTGGGATATTATTAATGTCTTCCTGTGTGAAAACCAGAGAAAATAATTATTAAAAATAGAGCACATATCATTCTCCTTGTCAGTAAGATGCCCAAAGTTATTTTTAAGGGGACCTATCTTATCCTAACTTTTGTTCTATAAACCTGGAAAAAACTTTTTGGGTTAGTTTTTGAATCCCTAGCAACTTTAATTTCATAGTCCCGTTTAGCTTTTCTTATTCCTTTTTAACGTCCCTCTTAATGTCAGTATACTGATTTATAAGATGACCCTCACCTCTTTTTATGCGCCTATAAATTCCTTTCTTCTGCCCTAAAAGATATTTGAGCCTATTATTCATCCATTTTGGGTCATTTCTACTTGATCTAATTTCTTTATACGGTATAAATGTTCTTTGGGCAGCCTGTATAGTGTTAAGAAAACTGTCATATTGATACCTCTCTTCTTCACCCCAGTCCACAGTTGATAAGTGTTCTCTAAGTCCATTATAATCTGCTAAGCGAAAATCTGGGACCATTACTGAATTATCCCTACTATCATACATCCATTCAATGCTAAAGGTAATTGACTTGTGGTCGCTTGAGCCGAGTTCCTCTGTAATTTCTAAATTATTAACAAGGGTTTCCTTGCTTGCCAGAACCAAGTCAAGTAGGTTATTTCCCCTTGTAGGTTCTGTTACAAACTGCTTCAAAAGCAATCCTGAACTACTTCTAAAAGTCGTTAGATTCTAAATTCCCTGTCATGAAATTCCAATCAATCTGACTAAAGTTAAAGTCCCCTAAATTACTACGTTATCGTGTCTTGTGGCCTTAACAATTTCCTCCCAAAGTAGTCTCCCTTGTTCCCTATCTAAGTTTGGAGGACGGTAAATCACGCCTAAAATCAATTTTCACACCCCTCTGAAAATTCTATCCAGACAGACTCTGTATGTGTTAATTCAGACTTTATACCCGTTTTTATGCAACAATTTAAATGATCACGGACATAGAGTGCCACCCCACCCCCTTTCCCGATACTTCTGTCTACTTGGAACAATTTAAAACCCTGAATGTGACATTCGGCAGGCAAGTCCCGATTTTTCATATTAAACCATGTCTCAGTTATTGCAAAAACATCAATATTACCCGTACTTGCAACTAATCTCAACTCGTCCATCTTATTCCTAGCACTACGACTATTGGTGTAATATATATTTAGAGACCCTCCTTTCTCTTTACCCTTCCTGCTCATCTCTGTTTTTCCACTATACCTATTACTGTCCTTGTCATCTAGTGTCATTATATCCATTCTGTAAAATGGAGACCAGAACTGAGCTGCATAATCTAGGTGAGGCCTTACTAATGATGTATAAAGCTGTAATAAGAACATAAGAACATAAGAATGGAGGAACACTGCAGAAGGCCTACTGGCCCATACAAGGCAGGTCCTTATCAAACCACCACTACCTAAGAATTTACTCCTGTACTCAGACACTAATCAAACCCAGCCCCTCCACTCATATATTGTCCAATCTCTTTTAAAGCCCCAAGGTCCTAGCCTCTATCACCCTACTCGGAAGATTGTTCCACGCATCTACAACTCTGTTCGAAAACCAGTACTTGCCTATGTCCTTTCTAAATCTAAATTTATCCAATTTAAATCCGTTATTTCTCGTTCTTACTTGGTTCGATATCCTCAGTATTTTATTAATATCTCCTTTGTTTATGCCCATCATCCACTTGTACACCTCGATGATATCTCCCCTCATTCTACGTCTCTCCAGAGAGTGGAGATTCAATGCTCTAAGTCTATCCTCATACGGGAGATTTCTTATACTGTAAATCATTTTAGTCATTCTTCTTTGTATGTTCTCCAATGATCTATATCCATCCTGTAGTAAGGAGACCAAAACTTAGCTGCATAATCCAAATGAGGTCTCACTAGTGATGTATAGAGCTGTAAATAACTTTGGACTTCTGTTGCTTATACTTCTTGAAATAAATCCTAGTAATCTGTTAGCCTTATTGCGACACTTAGGCATGGAATGTGAAGGACCTGCCTAGTATGGGCCAACAGGCCTGCTGCAGTGTTCCTCCTTTCTTATGTTCTTATGTTCTTACGTAATAAGGCAAATAGATTACTGGGATTTATATCAAGAAGTGTTACAACAGAAGTCCAGAGGTTATATTACAGCTTTTTACATCATTAGTAAGGCCTCACCTAGATTACGCAGCTCAGTTCTGGTCTCCATATTACAGAATGGACATAAATTCGTTAGAAAACATTCAGCGTAGAATGACTAAATTAATACATAGCATTAGAAATCTTCCTTACGAAGAAAGATTGAAGACCCTAAAATTACATTCACTTGTAAGACGTAGAATGAGGGAGACATGATCGAGGTATACAAGTGGAAAATGGTATTAACAAAGGGGATATAAATAAGGTCTTGAGGATATCTCTCCAAAGAGAACCCGCAATAATGGATTCAAGTTAGATAAGTTTAGATTTAGAAAGGATATAGGAAAGTATTGGTTTGGAAATAGGGTAGTTGATGAGTGGAACAGTCTGCCTAGTAGGGTTATTGAAGCTAGGACCTTGGGTAGTTTCAAATTTAGGTTGGATAAATTCATGAGTGAGAGGGGTTGGATTTGAGTGGGACTCGCGCATGAGTGGGTAGAATTGTCAAAGCTTATTTCTTGGGTAGCATTGAAAATTGGGTTGAGCAAATATTCTGTTAGTGGGATGGATTGTGAAGGACCTGCCTAGTATGGGCCAACAGGCCTGCTGCAGTGTTCCTCCTTTCTTATGTTCTTATAACAGGAAACATGACAAGAAGGGCTTATATAAGGGGCGAGACTACACCTCACAGTCACAGAATCATGTTTCATTAAAAGCAGTTTTGAAAATAATATGAATATTTCTTTTGGTTTATATAAATTGGATTCATTTATAATTAATAAAATTTGGGAAGAATTTAATGATAAATTGGACTAATCTTAATTCTTGGGAAGAGTTTCAGGTCCTTTCTTATGTTCCTCTTCACAGAGTCGTGAGATGTTACGCTACTGTGAGGTGTAGTCTTTGTTAGTGTGATGTGACTGTGAGGTGTAGTCTCGCCCCTTATATAAGCCCTTCTTGTCATGTTTCCTGTTATAGTTCCTTGATAATGTGAGTAGTCACGAAATCGCTTGGAATTCTTCTATTTTTTCATAGTGGTTTTCTTGCATATTTTGATATCACCTGTTTACTGTGATCTTTTTGCATATATATATATATATATATATATATTATATATATATATATATATATATGGTGTCATGAGACACAAGACCGTCTGACTGACCTGAGTCACCTGGTGTCATGAGACACAAGACCGTCTGACTGACCTGAGTCACCTGGTGTCACGAGACCACCAAACTTTGACTTACTGATTAATACAACAATCTTTACGGCTCATCTTGTATAAATACAACTCACTTCTTAAATACAAACAGGAAAGTATTTCCTGAACCTTTCGTAACCAATTTATAAGTAACAATACATACTTAAAGTTACAGAAAACAAATAAGTTACCAAAAAAATAATTAAACTTGGCCCAATGTACCAAAATAAACACTTAACAAATACAGTGAAACAGGAAATATACTTAACCAGTTAAAAAAAACCATTAAGGACTATTAGATGGAATGAAAGTAAAGAGGAAGAAGGGGACTGGGAGAAAATGGAGGGTGATGGAGATAATGAAGAGGACATGGGGAGCTGGATGGGGAGGGGAGGAAATGGAGACGAGATGAATGGGGAGGGAAGGAAAAAATGAAATTGGAATGGAAGAACAGTTGGGAAGATGAAAGAGAAGAATGATTGAGAGGAGCATTTTATCTAGTTATACCTGTTGGGCCACACCCCTCACACCTGCTGGGCCACACCCTCACACCTGCTGGGCCACACCCTCACACCTGCTGGGCCACACCCTCACACCTGCTCAATCACACCTTTCACACCTGCTGGGCCACACAGTGGGTTTTATCAGGTCACAAACAGACCTGCCAGAGACTTGATAAAGCACACTGTAGGAGCGAAAAGTTGTCAATAAAGGATCGCATTATACTTTATTTGTGTCTATTTTTCCACCTTCCTAATATGAATAAAACGTATGTTAAATGAGATACTGCTAAGGCTGTTACTACACACTTTGTAATTCAGATACTGCTAGTGTTCGCTACATATCATCGTCACGGTCCACTCAATTACCCTCTACACCCTCAATGTGTAAAAGTCATTATACTATACTTCTTTAAGATGTTGGGATACGATACTAATCATAATGATGTTAAAATATCAACAGAGTATTTATTATAATTATATATTACATTGTTGAGAGAGAGAGAGAGAGAGAGAGAATCATCAATAAATCTATGCAGCACGAAGGTGAGCAGAGCAACATAGGGCAAGACAGTACCTGCCTGAAGGTAAGGAGTGGGAAAGAGGGAGGGGAAGTAATAAGACACTTACCTGTACAGGCTGGTGAATTTGTGAGCTGTAGCACTCGTCCTTGTCACCAGCAGCAGCTGCAGCAGCAGGTCACAAATACCTACGCCGGGTTCCTACCTCCCTACACCACCACTCTTCACTGCAGCGCAATAAATTGCTTTCCTTTTATCAATCACTTTCTCTTGCGATCGCAAAGCGTTACAGAAGTGTATTAAAACTGTATCGACTGAAACACACATAGATGGTAGAAGCTTGCTCGGTTTCTCTGTATAACCATCATGATGCAAAACATAAATACTGTTTCACATACTCGATCGTTTTCATCAAGAAAAAAACTCCATCAATGAATGCACGTTACAGTAGTCATAGCAGAACATAAATACTCTTGATTTAATCACAAAAATACTTACCACAAGATAACTGACTTTTTTCATAAACAAAGGTCGGCATATATATGATTTATCAATAGAATCATTGAGCCCAGGGCATATAGATTTTTTTCCAAGTTTGATTACTGGCACTTTACGGAGGGGGAGATGTAAATAATGATAAAGAAAGGTAGTTGGAGGGAGGAAGACTTTCCAACACGTGAGTTGATGCTGATAAATGTAACTACAATTACTGCATGAGCATAACTTCACAAGGTAATTACTGCACGAGCATAACTTCACAAGGTAATTACTGCACGAGCATAACTTCACAAGGTAATTACTGCACGAGCATAACTTCACAAGGTAATTACTGTACAAACATAACTTCACAAGGTAATTACTGCACGAACATAACTTCACAAGGTAATTACTGCACGAGCATAACTTCACAAGGTAATTACTGCACGAGCATAACTTCACAAGGTAATTACTGCACGAGCATAACTTCACAAGGTAATTACTGCACGAGCATAACTTCACAAGGTAATTACTGCACGAGCATAACTTCACAAGGTAATTACTGCACGAAGTCTCTTTGAAGTGTACTTCTTTGAACGTAGGCAAGTAAGGTCCAACATAATTTACACCCGGAAGATCCTGGAGGGACTGCTCTCAAAGCTACTCACCAAAAATCCATCCACATGAAAGCAAGAGACCTGGCAGACGGTGCAGAATACCTCCAATAAAGAACGTAGGGGAGCAATGAGCACACTAAAAGATTAATTGATAAAGGTAACAGGAAGATGACTGTCAACTTCCTTCGTGCCCAAAGGCGATCCCCAAGAAACCTTCAGCTGTCTGCAAGAAGAAACTTCATAAATTACCCAAGTCAGTTCCTGACTGTGGTGCATACGTTTGACTGCGTGCAGCCAGCAGCAACAGCCCGGTCGATCAGGCCAGCAACCGAAGGGTTAGGAGCGGGTTGCGGATCGAAAGGTATATAAAAGGTAAGTAAAAGTGTTCGTGTGTATATATATAAAGGGGTAAAATTTTACTAGAACTGCGTGTCGGAACGAAGAAAGGAGGAGAAATTCCCCTCCCAGGTGTACAAGTGTCTGAGATAATCAGATTGTATATTACTGTTATTATCAAGTGTATTTAAGCTTCATGTAATGGATGAGAAGCAGCATCTGAAACGTTACTGTATACACTAAATTGATGCCTTGCGTTGTATGTGTGCGTGTGTGTGTATATAGTGTGTGCTTGAGTTAAAATACCATCAATACTGATCAGTATTAAATGAAAAGCAACGTTGACACACACATGAAAGGCAGGTAAAGGAGATCTGTATATGTGGGTTTCAGTCAGAGACGTACTGAAGAGGGTCTGAGGCCTAAATCTCTTAGGTATGATCTCTGGACTTTGTATATAACAGCGTGTATATGTGCGCATGCGTGGGTCACAGGGAGGTGCGAGACGTAAGAGATCATACCTAAGAGATCTCTATATTTAGGCCTCAGACCCTCTTCAGTACGTCTCTGACTGAAACCGACATATACAGATCTCCTTTACCTGCCTTTCATGTGTGTGTCAACGTTGCTTTTCATTTAATACTGATCAGTATTGATGGTATTTTAACTCAAGCACACACTATATACACACACACGCACACATACAACGCAAGGCATCAATTTAGTGTATACAGTAACGTTTCAGATGCTGCTTCTCATCCATTACATGAAGCCTAAATACACTTGATAATAACAGTAATATACAATCTGAAATATTATCGACAGCAAATAATAATGTTGAAGTATACAAAGTAAAATAATATATTTATAACAAACTAGAACACAAGTAAACTCACATTACCTTCATATAATAACATCACATTTGAAGAAGGCTAAATTTAATTAAAAATTTCACATCCATATGAATTATAAAGAAAAATTACAAAGAAGGGTGCTGTTACTGACTCAAATTTACCCACCAAACAACAACATATCTATAAAGTGTAAACAAACTTATCTAAATTTCCAAAAGAATCTTTTTCAATATACTAATTAAGAAATATGTACCTTAATTCATTCACTAAAAATTCACATAGAATTTCTAATTATGTTTTATTTAATTTGTAATAGTTATATTGTTGTTTAATGTGTAACTCTGAATAAGTTACACAGCAGCACTCGTCTTATGTTCATGAAAAATTAATTGATATGGCTGCAAAAAAATTATATTTATTTAGTGTTCTTGAAAGGTATGAGTGTTATATAGAAGTAATGTTATTATAATTATGGTGTATCTTATTACTGTACATATATTACGTACTTAAAGTTATTGTTACTAATATTATTTTCAAGAAATACTGAGGACAGCGTATCACCAGTGGCGCTTGTCAACTAAATAACTTTCTAATTTAAAACAATCTGATACACCACAAAGTGTGGCCACTCGGAATTATAGGACATTTTACAAGACTAGAGTAAGAACTATGTTTAACTAAGACATACATCACGAAAGATGATTTTCTAGTCGTACTTCATCACGCAGGATGAATTTTCTAATAAGGTAATGAAATCTCTCAGCCAGAGTTTAGAGACTTCAGTAGGAGAAAGAGGATAGATAGCCATTGCTAAGAGAACTCAGTAGGGTGGGGTGGGGAAAGATAGGTAGCCACTGCTAAGAGAACTCAGTAGGGGTGGGGAAGACAGGTAGCCACTGCTAAGAGAACTCAGTAGGGTGGGGAAGATAGGTAGCCACTGCTAAGAGAACTCAGTAGGGGAAGATAGGTAGCCACTGCTAAGAGAACTCAGTAGGGGGAAGATAGGTAGCCACTGCTAAGAGAACTCAGTAGGGGGAAAGATAGGTAGCCACTGCTAAGAGAACTCAGTAGGGGGAAGATAGGTAGCCACTGCTAAGAGAACTCAGTAGGGGGAAAGATAGGTAGCCACTGCTAAGAGAACTCAGTAGGGGGAAGATAGGTAGCCACTGCTAAGAGAACTCAGTAGGGGAAAGATAGGTAGCCACTGCTAAGAGAACTCAGTAGGGGAGAGAGGACAGATAACTTAAAGAAGTGCTAGTCAATCTAGGTGGAAACAATCTTGAGGTGGATGGAGGGGTGGACACGATCTGAAAGCGAGTACAAGCAAACCTCCCGATGAGTCGCCGCTGATACGGCCTATTTTCTCTTGTGTATAACATAAGAAAAAGTTGGTCTTCTGATGAGGACAGGTTTCAGTCGGAGGTGCAAGGTGCATGTACAACTTGGCTACATTTTCAAGCAAAATTACGACTATAAAACCTATAAAACGTATATACTTGAGAAATACCAGTGGATAGTTAAAGTATGACCGGAAATGCATTTATTAATTATAATTGTCTTTGAGTATTGATAAACTGTGAATTTATACTCTATTCTGCATTCATATATGTCGTCAATTGTAACAACAATACTACTGGGGTACCGTAATGATGTCTAAAGTATTAATAAAAATAATGATGGCAATAATAATAATAATAAGTGGAATGATGTAGATGGGGAAGAGGTGGCCTCAGAAACTATCTTCAGGTACAGTAAGAATATGTAAAAAATAGTCGGTAGTGATAAAGAGGCAGTGGCCAGGAGCTGAAACTCAATCACCACAAACATAACTAGGTGAGTGAGTATACACACAAAGCCCTCTGTACAGTCCCTCGTATATGAACGTCACATATATCAGGGTAGTCCCACAATGCAGTGTGTCCATTTTTTTGCTAATAAAACAAAAACAAAAAATGTGGCATGGGCAAGTGCAAGGCATGGAGTGTGGCCTGACAGCCTCACCCCCACTATGCTTCACCCTTATCTCCAACACAGTGATACCATGAGCAACGGCAGCTCTACTCCCCACTGCTGCCCATGTTATCCTAGTTACGCAAGCTTCCCCTCCCCCTCTATCCATCGGTACCTAACCCTCCCCCTTCCCCTCATCTTCTCTCTCTCTCTCTCAAGCGCACACCCAAACGACAGAACTTAGTACCTAACACATTGTCGGATGCGCACATCAACTGAATAACCTCTACAGCATATGCGCGTCTGGCAAATAATCAAAGATTAGATTTCAGTAATCTCAAAGAATCATTGACGGGAACAGATACAACATATGTCAGGCTTATGTTGTAGTATGCACCATCAGCACTTATCCCACACCTGATCAAGCACGTCGACAAACTAGTAAAAAAATGCTTCGGTTTGCAAGTAAATTAATCCTAGAACTAAGGAGCATGACCCCTGAGGAGAGACTAAACTAAACCTGATAGTAGAGAACAAAATGACCAGGAGGACATGGTAACGAAGATAATGAGAGAAATTGAAAGGGGTGGACAGAGACAGGTTGTTTGAAAGGTGGATGACATATGAGGGCGCAGCCGAAAGTTAAAAACACAGATGAATCTCAGAGATCTTATAAAATATTTCTTCAGCCTGAGAGCGGTTAGGAAGTAGAACGACCTGTATAATGAAGTGTTGGAGGCAGGATCCACACAGACACGGACACACATACAGTGGTGGAGACAAACTTAATGCACAGCTTCAAGAGTAGATCTGATGAGACCAGGGGTGGTGGGTGGTCAAGACCTGCCTCATGGGTCGGAATTGTCGAGCCACCTTTCCTAAGGCAGGAATTGTCGAGCTCACTTTCCTAGAGCCGGAATTGTCGAGCTCACTTTCCTAGAGCCGGAATTGTCGAGCTCACTTTTCCAAAGGCAGGAATTGTGGAGCCCCCTTTCCTAAGGCCGGAATCACCAAGCCCCTCCCATAGTGCCACCACAACACCATTACACAAGAACGACTCCAAGGAGCCACTGAACGGGTCATAGTATGACTAAGACTGCTTTAGATGTTAGTGTCGGAATGGTCTTCACGTTTTCACTTTCGTTTTTGTTTGCGTGTTTGTTCGCCTACAGTGTACCATTGGTTGTACCACGTTTGATATGTGAATTTGTACCCACGCTGCGCATTATTATTATAATCAAATAGAAGCACCATTCACGCTGCGCACAATGATAACAAATTTTCAGAGAAAACTAAATTATAAAGGAATAAGGTATATTAAATTAAGTTTGATTAAATTATTTTCAATAAGTTTGTTACACTTGATCATATCGATTAATGCTTCAAACATCGTGTGGCAAAGTCCTTCCTTAAATTTAATTAAGCCCATTGTTTCTGTTGATTGCAGGAGTCAACATTACGCATCTCTTGCCATACTTGAGGTGCGTTGTTGACTCTGCAACTTTGCACTTACAACAGTTTTCCGTGTGCGAGTTTTTTTTTTGGAAAACGATTCTTTGTTTATCTTTTAAAGACATCCGATAAAATACAGTGTGTGTATATTATTAATGTAAATATACAAAAGGGATATATTATGATAAATTAAACTAGAATATTCTTAGATTTCTATTCCTGTTAAGGGAACTAAGGAAGATCAGGTATCTTAATACTTGTTGAAAATTTACATTAGCATATTCCTGGAAAATGGAACGTACTTAGCGATGTCTTGTATCATGTCTGACTGACAATGTCCGCTGTTCAATTACTGTGTTTCTATTTTGTATTAGATTTATGTAAATTCATATATTCTGTATGTCATATTGTCAAGAGTAAAATATATACTTAATTTAATGGAGAACCTTGTATAGTGCCTCTTGTATCCAGCAAGAGCCTTTCATGACCCTTGGTGCCACGGAAGAAGGCTGTAAGCGGAGGTTTTTATGAGCCATATCGAGGCTGCCTACTGAAAACTAACTAGTTTTGTTCAACTTACTCCATAATTAATACTAATATTTGGGTGGTCCATAGTCAAGTGGCAGTTCTGCAGAGTTTGTGAACCAACGTAAGATTCCCAGTTGCCAGAGGCTAGTAACTAGCAATACTAGTCGATACAGTTTAAGAAGAGGGGCCAGGAGCTTAGCATCGATCTCCGCTAACAACTCGGTGAATACACGCTTACACACAACTTCAGGATGTTTGCCCGCAGCTATAGCTCGACCACTCCATTTGACGTTATACTACGATAGCCACTCTTTATCTAGTCCCTGTATCCGGAAACTGCCGTCCAGCCTCACCAAGCACAACCTACTTCGCTACAATCATAGTCACTGTACCATAAAACCGCTAAGTATTTCCCCTTCTCAAATTTCTTCATACAAGACGAAAATTCACCCGAAGACGCGACCGAAAACTATCACCAAATTTTCATAAAAATATATTCTAGTACTTAAAGGTATGTGTGTTTTTCTGGTTATCAACTTGTATTCTTACTTATCTGTTGTCACCTATCTGTGGTTGCAGGGGTTGAGTCATAGACCTTCCTCTTCCTTAATACTGGCCAACTTTGCCGAGTGTTTGCCTCCAGGGCCCAGGTCAAGGCGCTCTTCAAACCTCATAACTCCCTGGTTTCGTCCAGGCCACGATCATACTACTCTTTCAACTACGTAATGGTGTTTACCTTCAACTCTTCGTCTAGTTTGTTTCACTTACTCGTTACCCAAACGCTGAAATATACTTCTAAAAGGTCAGTGTCTGTCATATCTTCCCATGGGCTTCCTCTCCTCGAGTGTCAAACAACCTGCTCCTATCCATTCTACCTAATCCACGGAGTATTTTGCATACTATGATCACGTCTCTCCTGGTCCTCCTCATTTCTAAGCTATTGGGTTTAGTTCTACGAGACTCCTCTTAATCTCTACCTCTCGGTTCCAGCATCATTCATATGAAAAATCTTTATACCTTCTTTTAATTTCTTTACGTTCTTCATCAGCCGCAAATTCCAAAAAGGGTCTAACGTATGCTACGTTAAGTCTTAAATGACATTAAAATACTTATTCCATTATTGTTTTTCATTGGTCATATTCTGCGTCGTCTACCGTGCCTCCAGCTCTTGTTAAAACTAATATGCAGATTTGATGTGTATTTATTTTGTCCAGGAAGTACATATTTTAGTATACCATATTTAGTTATTTAGTTGTCTCTTTTTCAGAATTGGTATGAAACTTAGAGTAAGTTTCGTGCAGTAATTATCCTCGCAGGCCGCATTTCGTACCTAGTTGTTTCTATTATTTCCTCTTATTAATTTACACTTTATTAATTTACTCTCGCAGCCTGACCGTGGGCCTGGCTCGTCTGGTCAACCAGGCTGTTACTGCTGGCGGCCCGCATATCCATCATAGCCTGGTTGATCAGGCACTTGGCGGAGGAAATTATCCAATTTCCTCCTGAAGACTTCTACACTTGTTCTAGCAGTTTCTGATATCTTCTGGCAAGACGTTCAAAAGTCTTGGACCACGTATGTTAGATATGTTCTCTTATTGTGTCCATGTCTTCCCTGTCTCTCACTGGGTTTATTCTACACATTTCCCAATTCTCTCTCGCTGCAGTATGTTGTTATGACAGTGTGCAGATTTGGGGATAGTCCTTCAAGTGCTTTCCATGCATATTTTATCATGTATCTCTCCTCCAATCCAGAGAGTACATACTCAGGACTTGAGGCGTTACTAGTAACTTAAATGTTTTACTGACTCGATGTAGGCCATAAATGATCTGTGAACCTGTTCCAGCCCTGATAGCTCTCCTGCTCTGAACGGGGCCGTCAACAGTCAACAATACTCCAGGAGAGAGAGAGAGAGAGAGAGAGAGAGAGAGAGAGATAGAGAGAGAGAGAGAGAGAGAGAGAGAGAGAGAGAGAGAGAGAGAGCAAGCTGTTGGAAAAGTGTACCACTGGCATTATTCCCCTTGTTTTGAAAGTCCTCTTTATCCACCCTGTCATTTCCTGGCTGTCATGACAAATGCTTTATTGTGTTCTGAAAGATCAGCTGATATTATTTCACCCGGGTCCTTGTTATCTCCAGTATTGGTTGCACACTTGTCTACTGTCTATTCGAGCTTGCTGTAAGAATGGCTGGCATGGTTGTCCCACCGCTGTGCAACTCTGTACCACCTCTCCATCATTCTTGTTTGTCACATTTTTTAGGTCTGCTCGTTTCACGCTTCGTCTGAAAATAACAATAAATGCGTCTGTTCGTTCCCCATATCCCAGCATGTGATAGTGTGGGCAGTGTATGTGATAGTGTGGGCAGTGTATGTGATAGTGTGGGCAGCGTATGTGATAGTGTGGGCAGTGTATGTGATAGTGTGGGCAGTATAACATTCCTTTTATGTGATAGTGTGGGCAACTAAGGTCATAATATTCTCTGAACTGCACATCTCAGGATGGAAGTACCTCTACTCTTTTTAGAAATAACACTTTTCTTTGCCTACTATATTAGAAAATTTTCTGGTGTGTTGGTACCAACATACTCTTCCATATATATGCAGATCCTCTTATATATGTCCCCACTACCTACATTTTCTCTGGTGAACTCATCATTTTCGTAGTTGGTGACATGTTCTACATTCTCTTGTCTGAACACAAGTCATTTATTTTTGACAAGGGTCGAGGATATTCTGAAAACCAAATATTTACATCTTTCAAAACAGGCAGAGATCTACTGGACTCTAAAGAAAATACAGTCTATCCTTATTTTCTTGCATTTTTTCCATTATTCTGTAGTAAATATTAGTTCTTATCCCCGCCTCTTACTTTTCTTCATCCGGAGATACTGGAGTTTTGCCTCACTTCCGCATCCAGTTAATTCCATTTTTCTACTGAAACTGAGAAGGTGTTTCCTAACTTCTCAGGTGTGTGTGTGTACTCACCTATATGTAATTGCAGGCGTCGATTCTCAGCTCTTGGCCCTGTCTCTTCACTGGTCGCTACTAGGTTCCTTCTATCCTGGTTTCCACAGGCTTATCGTATCTTTTCTTTAAACTATGTATGGATTCTGCTTCTACCACTGTTCTCCAGGTCGTTCCAATTCCTGACCTCAATTGTAGGCAAATTACTAGAGTCAATTATAGCTGATATTATTAGAAGCCATCTAGATAACCATAATTTGATTAATGATACCCAGCATGGATTCACGAGGGGCCGTTCCTGCCTATCTAATTTATTAACCTTCTTCAGTAAAGCTTTTGAGGCTGTTGATCACGATAAAGAATTCGATATTGTTTATTTAGACTTTAGTAAGGCTTTTGATAGAGTACCGCACCAGAGACTGTTAAAGAAAGTGGCAGCTCATGGCATTGGGGGAAAAGTGCTATCATGGATCGAGTCATGGCTCACCAATAGGAAGCAGAGAGTGTGCATAAATGGGGTTAAATCCGAATGGGGACTTGTAACAAGTGGTGTTCCACAGGGATCAGTCTTAGGCCCATTGTTATTTATAATATATATCAATGACCTTGATGAGGGAATTACTAGTGATATGAGCAAATTCGCCGACGACACGAAGATAGGTAGGATAATTGATTCAAACATAGATGTCATAGAACTTCAGGAAGATTTAGACAAACTTAATTCGTGGTCAGAAAAGTGGCAGATGCAGTTCAATGTAGATAAATGCAAGGTTCTGACGCTCGGGAGTGTCCATAACCCAAGCACTTATAAGTTAAATAACGTAGAACTTAGCCATACAGATTGCGAGAAGGACTTGGGGGTGATGGTAAGCAGCAACCTTAAACCAAGACAGCAATGCCTAAGCGTACGTAATAAGGCAAATAGATTACTGGGATTTATATCAAGAAGTGTTAGCAACAGAAGTCCAGAGGTTATATTACAGCTTTATACATCATTAGTAAGGCCTCACCTAGATTACGCAGCTCAGTTCTGGTCTCCATATTACAGAATGGACATAAATTCGTTAGAAAACATTCAGCGTAGAATGACTAAATTAATACATAGCATTAGAAATCTTCCTTACGAAGAAAGATTGAAAACCCTAAAATTACATTCACTTGTAAGACGTAGAATGAGGGGAGACATGATCGAGGTATACAAGTGGAAAATGGGTATTAACAAAGGGGATATAAATAAGGTCTTGAGGGTATCTCTCCAAGAGAGAACCCGCAATAATGGATTCAAGTTAGATAAGTTTAGATTTAGAAAGGATATAGGAAAGTATTGGTTTGGAAATAGGGTAGTTGATGAGTGGAACAGTCTGCCTAGTAGGGTTATTGAAGCTAGGACCTTGGGTAGTTTCAAATTTAGGTTGGATAAATTAATACGTCCATCCTAACTGGTGTTGTGCCAGAGATGTGGAAGATAGCTAATGTAGTTCCTATATTCAAATCAGGGGATAAGTCAATTCCATCAAATTACCGTCCAATAAGCCTCACATCTATAGTAGGCAAATTATTAGAATCAATTATAGCTGATATTATTAGAAGTCACCTTGAAGAACATAATTTGATTAATGAATCTCAGCATGGGTTCACGAGAGGTCGTTCCTGCCTAACAAATTTACTGACGTTTTTCAATAAAACATTTGAGGCAGTAGACAGTGATAAAGAATATGATATAGTTTACTTGGATTTCAGTAAGGCCTTCGATAGAGTACCTCACAAGAGACTCTTAAGAAAGGTGGCAGCTCATGGTATAGGAGGTAAAGTTCTAGCATGGATAGAGGCATGGCTTACCAATAGAAAGCAGAGAGTTTCCATTAATGGGGTCAAATCTGAATGGGGATTAGTCACTAGTGGCGTTCCACAAGGATCAGTTTTGGGCCCATTGTTGTTCATAATTTACATAAATGACCTTGATGAAGGAATTGCAAGTGACATGAGTAAATTTGCTGATGATACAAAAATAGGCCGTATAATTCATTCTGAGCAGGATACCAGTGAACTCCAGGAGGATTTGGACAAATTAATGTCTTGGTCTGAAAAGTGGCAGATGAAGTTTAATGTGGACAAGTGTAAGGTGCTAGTCGTTGGTAATGAAAATATCCCTCGAATTTATAAACTAGGTGAAGTAGAGCTTGATCATACAGAATGTGAAAAGACTTGGGAGTCATGGTAAGCAGGAATCTAAAGCCAAGACAACAGTGCCTAAGTGTGCGCAATAAGGCTAACAGATTACTAGGATTTATTTCAAGAAGTATAAGCAACAGAAGTCCAAAAGTTATTTTACAGCTCTATACATCACTAGTGAGACCTCATTTGGATTATGCAGCTCAGTTTTGGTCACCTTACTACAGGATGGATATAGATTCATTGGAGAACATACAAAGAAGAATGACTAAAATGATTTACAGTATAAGAAATCTCCCGTATGAAGATAGACTTAGAGCGTTGAATCTCCACTCTCTGGAGAGGCGTAGAATGAGGGGAGATATCATCGAGGTGTACAAGTGGATGATGGGTATAAACAAAGGAGATATTAATAAAATACTGAGGATATCGAACCAAGTAAGAACCAGAAATAACGGATTTAAATTGGATAAATTTAGATTTAGAAAGGACATAGGCAAGTACTGGTTTTCGAACAGAGTTGTAGATGCGTGGAACAATCTTCCGAGTGGGGTGATAGAGGCTGGGACCTTGGGTGGATTTAAAAAGAGATTGGACAAATATATGAGTGGGAGGGGCTGGGTTTGATTAGTGTCGTGAGTACGGGAATAAATTCTTAGGTAGTGGTGGTTTTGATAAGGACCTGCCTTGTATGGGCCAGTAGGCCTTCTGCAGTGTTCCTCCATTCTTATGTTCTTATGTTCTTATGAGTGAGAGGGGTTGGATTTGAGTGGGACTCGCGCATGAGTGGGTAGAATTGTCAAAGCTTATTTCTTGGGTAGCATTGAAGATTGGGTTGAGCAAATATTCTGTTAGTGGGACGGATTGTGAAGGACCTGCCTAGTATGGGCCAACAGGCCTGCTGCAGTGTTCCTCCTTTCTTATGTTCTTATGTTCTTAAGACTGAAGAAATATTTCTTAACATCCATGTTACTCATCTATGTTTTCAATTTCCAGTTGTGTCCTCCTGTTTCTGTTTTCCGTTTCTCAATCTGTCCTTGTCCATCCTATCAATGCCCCTCAGTATTTTGTATGTTGTTATCATATCACCACTGGTTCTTCTTTCCTTTAATGTCACAGGACATACCCTCTTAGTTCCGGAACTAATCTCCTTGATAATCTCTGTACTTTCTCTAATTTCTTGACATGTTTGACCAATGTGTGTGTGTGTGTGTGTGTGTGTGTGTGTGTGTGAGAGAGAGAGAGAGAGAGAGAGAGAGAGAGAGAGAGAGAGAGAGAGAGAGAGAGAGAGAGAGAGAGAGAGAGAGAGAGAGAGAGAGAGAGAGAGAGAGAGAGAGAGAGAGAGAGGCAGGGGGTTGGAAGAGTGCGTGAGCGCTCGTCACGTCCCAACCCCAACATTGAGATCCTGTTCATTACTGTCCAGTCCACACCAACACCAACACTACATGAAGGACTGGCTTGTTGCCCCTCCCTCGTTGCCTCCCTCCCTCCCTCGTTGCCTCCCTCCCTCCCTCGTTGCCTCACTACCGCTTAGGCACATAATGTAGTTTTAAAATGTCGAGAAACTACTACAGCAACGAGTCTGCATTGTTTGTATATATATTATGTATGCATATATGTCTGCTTACATATAAAATGTAGTCCAATTTCTCCTTTCTTTTCCTCTCATGTCCTGTACATAATTTATGTTGCTGTGATAATGGAGCTATCTTCAAAAAAAAAAAAAAATTCCCTTTCTCCTGTGTATGGGATAGATCATCCTAAGAGATGGTAATTCCTAAGTAATAGTAACATTAGCTTTGCTACAATAAAACCGTAGAATACTTGACGATATCCTTGTTGCTATACTGAGGACTCCCAGCTCAGACTGATGTGATGGAATATGACAGGGTAACATAGCTAAATTTGTTTCCTCTATCACATAGTTACATCTCTCTCTCCTACCTGATGTCTCTGAAAGTCCATTTTTGGATCTGATATCAGCGTTACACTCATCACGTACAGACCTGAACCTTCATATGTATAAAAATTGCTAAAATTGAACAGAATGTCTTGATTCAAATTTTATACCCATTAAGAGTCAGTATGGTACAAAGGGAAGTGAACACAACTGTCAAATCCCTACAGAAGGTGACCGGGCCTCAAATACCTTATATAAAGACCTGGAATGGTTTACCAGATCATGTCAACGCCGGCCTTAGTACAAAACAATTTAAGAATAGAGCCAAAGAATTTCTAATGAAAGAAGCTACAGAAATTAAAGATTATGAATTTTTGTATTGTTGAAATATTCATAATTTGTTTTTAATCTGATACATATATTAATCTTTGTGTGGATTTATTTTTATTAATATCAGTAAGGGTGGAGGATAAGACAACATGTATTTATGTCAAAGAAAATATAAAACAACATAACTACGTACCACAGGGACCCCAAGTGAAATAAGTTACATTGTTCGACTTTATTGAATTATCTTAAGTTCAATTCTATATAATTTACTATAAAAAACGTAAATGTTTAAAATTATGCATGAGGCCTAAATAAAAACTTAACACCATCACCTACTACTACTCTGGTACTATTTTCTACAAGCCATAGTTACTATTATTTCTTATTGCACGTTAGTAATGACACTGACACCAGCCAGTGTATACCTGATAGTGTTCTTAGTACCAACTTCCCACCACTCTATTCGAGTGTTTTGTATAACTACCTGCCAGTGACAGGGTCTGTCGTTACAGGCCCATTACTAACGCATTTTCTGCTCAATTTTGGTACAAATTTCACAGAGTTTTATACTGCTGAATATGTTGCAGCAATATTGCTTCAAGTTCTCTGTGAGACCTTGTGGCTCGCTCCCGTGACAGTCAATAGTATGCTAATGAGTCCCTCTCCCTCTTAAATGTGTAGCGGATGATACGAGACCTTGTAAATTTCTCTAATGATAGTCGATAGTGTGCTAGCGAGTCCCTCTAGCTCACAAGTCTGTAGTAAAATCAGTGCTCTGACTGAGGCATAGTAGCAGTGGTTTGCTATAGTACAACTCTCAACCTTCCACATTAGGTTTCTTGAAAATCTGCAACCATCTTGTGTGTGGTGGGAGAGTGCAAGCAAGGGATTACAGCAACGTGACAAGCAAATCACAGGCACATGTGATGTGCGCATGTATACACACACACAATACGGGGTTGGAGACTAGGGAGGAAATATGATGGACAAGTTATACAACCCAGAACTGTAGAAAGCTGGAGTGACAAGCTTTACGAAATAACTATGAGTAAGAGTGATAACATGTCAAGAGTCTAGCAGCATAATTTGCAGTTCCCTAAGTATTGGTACTAGGCCTCATAATGTAAACTATTTCTCGGCGGGGAAAGACAACTATAATATATCTATGATCATGAACGATGCAAAAATTCTTCTGAGGATATAAAGGAAGGAGGACTGAAGAACCCTGCTCAAGGACCTGCACCTACTACATGACTGCCCAAATAAGAAACTTGTGAAACTCTGTCTCTGGAAAAGATGCGAGACCTGGTACCACCTGGACGGGGACAGTTGTGTTGCTGTTCTCAGGGTAACCTTTCTTAGTGTACTAATGGCGCCCCAACTGTTCAATGGGGGGTACGATGTACCGTCTGCTTTTGTAGGAACTGATTTGTGTGTGCAGGATTTTTCAAGTGTAGGTTATAATTCTCTCGCCTACGCTCAAGTGAGTACAGGTCAAGTGACTCCAAGCATTTCTAGTAATTTTAAGGTGTTTGACGAAACTTATACGTGCAGTAAAGATTCTCTATACATTCTCTAGATCTATGATTTCACATGCCTTGAATGGAGCTGTTAGTCTACAGCAGTATTCCAGCCTAGAGAGAACAAGTGTTTTAAGAAGGATAATCATTGGTATGGCATCCCTTATTTTAAAGGTTCTCATTATCCATCATTTTCCTCGCAGATGTGATAGTAACACTGTTATGATCCTTCAAGGTGAGATCTTCTAACATTAACACTCCCAAGTCCTTCACACTACTTTTTCGCTCTACTGTGATTAGAATTTGTAATATACTCAGTTCTAGCAATTATTTCCTCCAGTTTTCCATAACGGAGTAGTTGAAAATTGTCCCATTGAACATCATATCGTTTTCAGTTGCCCACTGGAAAACTTGCTTTATATCTGCTTGGAGATTTGCCATGTCCTCAATGGATGACACTCATGCAGATTCTAGTATCGTCTGCAAAGGATGACACGTGCTATGGTTTACATCTGTGTCTATGTCTGATATGAGGATAAGAAACAGGAAGGGGGCGAGTACTGTGCCTTTGGAACAGAGCTTTTCAATGTGACAACCTCCGACTTAATTATATTTACCACTACCCTAAGTGTTCGATTAGAAAAATTGAAGATCCATCTGCCCACTTTGCATTTTGTGTGTCATTACACCATCATCTGTGTATACTACATCTGCATTCTGGTCCAGTAGTAGTGAGAAGCAGGACTGACCTGCTGTAAATCCATGCTGCCCTGGATTGTGCAATTGTTGTGAATCCAAGTGGTTTGCGATCATGCTTCTTAGAACTCTTTCAAAGATTTTTTATGATGTGGGACGTTAGAGCTATTGGTCTACAGTTCTTCGTTATTGCTTTGCTGCCATCTTTATGGAGTGGGGCTGTATCCGTTGCTTTTAGCGACTGTGGGATTACACCAGTGTCTGTGCTCCCTCTCTATAGCATACTTAAGTCATGCGAAAAGGGTTTCTTTGAGTTCTTAATGGACACGCAGTTCCGTGAATCTGGGCCCGAGACTGAGTGCATGGGTATGTTGTCAATGTCTTTTTCAAAGTCCAGTGGAGTTAGGGTTATATCAGAAATTTGCCATACATTGACAAGGTTTTCAGGCTCATTCATGAACAAATCATTTGAACTGTCGATCTTTAAAGTGATTAATGGCTCGCTAAACACAGTCATACTGAGACTTCAGTATCCCAACTCATTTCTTTGTTGTCATCTGTGTAAGTTCCATCTTGTCTGAGCAAAGGCCCGATACTAGATGTGGTTTTTGCCTTTTTTTGGCATACATCTGGAGTATGCCTGAAGGGTGTTTCGGGGGGTCAACGCCCCTGCGTCCCGGTCCATGACCAGGCCACGTTGTGGATCGGGTTCTGATCAACCAGGCTGTTACTGCTGGCCGCACGCAAACCGACGTACGAACCACAGCCCTGCCGGTCAGGAACTGACTTTAGGTGTCTGTCCAATTCCCTTTTGAAGACAACCAGGGGTCTGTTGGTAATCCCTTTTCCTTTCAATTATCTAGCCCCCTCGAGAACCTCAGTGATTCTTCGCCTTCTCTTGTATAGGGAGCCTCTCTGCCTCTCTCTCTCTCTCTCTCTCTCTCTCTCTCTCTCCAGTTTACTTCTAAGAACATAAGAACATAAGAAAGGAGGAACACTGCAGCAGGCCTGTTGGCCCATACTAGGCAGGTCCTGCACAATCCGTCCCACTAACAGAATATTTGCTCAACCCAATTTTCAATGCTACCCAAGAAATAAGCTTTGACAATTCTACCCACTCATGCGCGAGTCCCACTCAAATCCAACCCCTCTCACTCATGAATTTATCCAACCTAAATTTGAAACTACCCAAGGTCCTAGCTTCAATAACCCTACTAGGCAGACTGTTCCACTCATCAACTACCCTATTTCCAAACCAATACTTTCCTATATCCTTTCTAAATCTAAACTTATCTAACTTGAATCCATTATTGCGGGTTCTCTCTTGGAGAGATATCCTCAAGACCTTATTTATATCCCCTTTGTTAATACCCATTTTCCACTTGTATACCTCGATCATGTCTCCCCTCATTCTACGTCTTACAAGTGAATGTAATTTTAGGGTCTTCAATCTTTCTTCGTAAGGAAGATTTCTAATGCTATGTATTAATTTAGTCATTCTACGCTGAATGTTTTCTAACGAATTTATGTCCATTCTGTAATATGGAGACCAGAACTGAGCTGCGTAATCTTGGGGAACTATGCCTTGAGCATACTTCAGCTGTCAGAAAGTTAATCCTTTCAAGGCACTGGTTTGGATCCATGTTATTTAAAATATCTTCCCAACATGTTTCATTTAGGACATGATTTACCTGATCCCAGTTGCTGTTCTTGTTCAAGTTGAATTTGGTGAAGCATCTTTGTAGCTGTATGCATTTTGCTGGTCAGGATCCCTGTACATATAAGTCTGGACTTCCATTAGATTGTGATCCGAATTAGTTGTTTTTTATATTATGTTTCTTACCAGGTCATCATTATTTATGAAAATAAGGTAAAGTGTGTTTTCCAGTCTTGTTGGCTCCACTATTTGTTGGCTTAGGATGTATTTATTGCAGAGATTAAGCAGCGCATGTGTGTGTGACTTTTCATCTGAGCTGCCTCCAGGGATTGTCTCTGCTAAAAATTATTTGCTTCATTCTTCCCTTTTGTATGACCTAGACTGAAATCACCAAGCAACAAAATGTTTGGGGCTGGGGTTGGAAGGTTTTTCCAGACAGTAGTCAATTTTCAATAACTGTTCCTTGAACTGTTGGGAAGTTACATCTGGTGGCTTATATACAACCACAATGACTAAGTTTTGGTTGTCGATCTTATTGTTAAAACTTCAACTACATCATTTGTGTGTTCAGTAACTGTGCAAATGAGCGACTCTTGGCCTTGGCATCCCTGGTTTTGAAGGTTCTCATTATCCATCCTATCATTTTCCTAGCAGATGTGGTATAGACATTGTTGTGATCTTTGAAAGTGAGATTCTCTTGATATTATCACTCCCAGGTCCTTCACATTAGTTTTTCACTCTGTGTGGTTAGAATTTGCTTTATACTCCGATCCAGTTTTTATTTCCTCGAGTTTTCCAATACTCGTGGGAACTGAGAAAGTATAGGACAGACACTTCCCTAGGGTAGGATCCAGGAAACACTGATGTAAGCTGCGTAAGAGAGGTCACGAAGTGCTTCTTTAATACGAGAGGAGCAGACACGTGGTAGCACCACACACCACAGAAGAGTACATGCGTAAATACGCAAAGGATAATTGACAAATCAATGTTAAAATGCGGCTCTAAGATCTAGAGTTCCCCTCTTTCCCTGCAGTAAATCAAACTGGTATTGTAAATAAAAGAAATTAGACGTACACAGTAATTTTAAATATACAGTATATAAGGCAACAAATAGGGAGTGGAGAAGGGAGGTAAGAGATATGAGACATGGAGAGGGATGGGGGGAAGGGGAGAAAGATGGAGGGATAGAGAGGGGTGCCGATAGGGAGGGGTTAGCTGAGGAGTTGGGGAAGGGGAGGGGGAGGATGCATGCTAGTGGTTGCCACCACCACCACCAGCAATAGTGTCAGCTGTAACAGGTTTCTGGCTACTCCCACACTCGCCGGAGTACCCAGCTTGCCTACACTACACTGTCTGGGTCACCACACTGCCTATACTTTCAACACAGCAGTGTGGATTTCACCGTGAGACCACCAGTTCCACTTGTTTGTAAACATACAGTAACGCAATATACACCATCAACACAAACATTTCGCCATGTTTTCCCGGGCAATTGCCACAAATTTTGGCACATTCACTGTGCTTCGACCAGATCACGTGCAACATTACAAATATGTTAGCTCCACATAACTAAAGTTCAGATCTGTCGTTGCTACAAATTACTTACACAAATATTTCACTCTACTGCACTGCAGAAAATATTTGAAAATTTTCAGAAAAAAATCACTAGGTAGTTTTTTTTTTTTTAAAAACGTCAACAAATCCACAGGGTTTTGCAATTGCTGCGAGACAGTGACCAAAGACCACTGTCTGTGAGGCAGGCGAGGCGGAGACTGGTGGTGGTGTCGGGAGTTGTGGTGGTGGTGGTGGGTAGTGGAAGCAGGAGGAGGGGGTTTTGGGGGAGCCACACACTCACTAGAGTGGTGGTGGTGCTTGTTGGTCGAGCACCATGGTGCTGCGGTCCAGTCCACTATTTCTCTCCGTCCCGGCAGCACTTGCTGCTCTCTCTACACTCCCTCCTCCCACCATGGATCTCCTCAAGGCAACCTCCCTCCCTCCTTTTCTCACACACACACCATGATCACGTCAGCAACAAGTGGTAATGGCTGAGAATACGGGACAGAGGAGAGGGATGGAAGCTGTACTTGTCAGTCATAGTGCCGCCAGAGCATCTCAGGTTCCCTACACAGTGCCACTATGACACTACTCTTACTGAATGGCGAGTACCCGACAAACTACCAGTGTTAAAACACACTTAATACAGGCAGCCATTTTACAAATCTTCAAAAAGTCTTAAAAGGGGCTTTATCCAGAGTTGGTAAAACCCCTTTTAGAACGATACGTTGTCTAATAACAAAAAGGCTGGCCCTGTTACATGTGTTTCACACTCCTACGACACTCACTTTTTGTGGCGCCAAGCCTCCCACCCACAGCCTCAGTGCCTTCCCTCCCACTCCTCTCAATGACGTCGATTCCACTCATGTCGACGTAATAATACAATAATTAGTTATACTAATAGGGCCCCGAAACCTGATTGTGATCTATTGGTCGCGGTATTGATGTTAACGGAGGTGTGGGTGGTGGTCGTATTGGTATCTTAAACCAAATTTTTGCCTCAAGGAAGGGCCGTGGTACTCACCACGTTAGAATACTTTCCACCACAGAGGCAGAATATTTCAGCACAAAAGGTCGCACATCATAAAAATCTTTGAAAGAGTTCTAAGAAGCAAGATTGCAAACAAATTTTACTCCCAAAAATTGCACAATCCAGGGCAACATGATTTCAGAGCAGGTCGCTCCTGCCTCTCGCAACTACTGGACCACTATGATATGGTCTTGGATGCACTGGAAAACAAACAGAATGCAGATGTAGTATACACAGATTTTGCAAAAGCCTTTGACAAGTGCGATCATGGTGTAATAGCACACAAAATGCGTGCTAAAGGGATAACTAGCAAAGTAGGCAGATGGATCTTCAACTTTCTAACCAATCGAACACAAAGATTAGTGGTAAACAGAGTTAAATCGGAAGCTGCCATAGTGAAGAGCTCTGTTCCACAAGGCACAGTACTCGTCCCTATCCTGATCCTCATCCTCATATCAGACATAGAGATGTAAACCATAGCACCGTATCATCCTTTGCAGACGATACTAGGATCTGGATGAGAGTGTCATCCATTGAGGACACGGCAAATCTCCAAGAAGATATAAACCAAGTTTTCCAATGGGCAACGGAGAACAATATGATGTTCAATGAAGACAACTTCCAACTACTCCGTTATGGAAAACTGGAGGAAATAATAGCTAGGACTGAGTATACTACAAACTCACACAGTAGAGCGGAAAAGTAATGTGAAGGACCTGGGAGTGGTAACGTCCGAAGATCTCACCTTCAAGGACCACAACAATGCCACTATCACATCTGCGAGGAAACTGATAAGATGGATAATGAGAACATTCAAGACAAGAGATGCCAAGCCAATGATGATCCTTTTTAAATCACTTGTTCATCGTTTGCAGATGACACTAAAATAAGCATGAAAGTCACTACGGTAGAAGACACTGAAAAATTACAGGAAGACATAAGCAGGGTCTTCCAGTGGGCAGTGGAGAACAACATGACGTTCAATGGTGATAAGTTTCAGCTGCTTAGGAATGGAAAGAATGAAGAACTCAAAAGGAACACTATATACAAAACTCAAGAGGTCACCAAATAGAACGAAAGGAACACGTAAAGGACCTGGGAATAATTATGTAATTATGTCAGCTGACCTTTCTTTTAAAGACCATAACAAGACAAAGATCACAACAGCCAGGAAGATGACGGGGTGGGTATTGAGAACTTTCAAAACAAGGGAAATAATGCCGATGGTGACACTATTCAAATCGCTAGTGCTCCCTCATTTAGAATACTGCTCAGTGTTGACGGCCACGTTCAGGGCAGGAGAAATAGCAGAGCTGGAACAAATCCAGAGATCGTTTACGGCTCACAATGAGCCAGTAAAACATCTAAATTATTGGGAACGCCTTCAAGTCTTGAACATGTACTCGTTGGAGCGGAGGAGAGAGAGATACATGATAATATATACCTGGAAAGTACTCGAGGGCCTGGTCCCAAATCTGCACACTGCCATAACAACATACTGGAGTGAGAGATATGGGAGGAAGTGTAAAATAAACCCAGTGAGGAGCAGGGGTGCGGTGGGGACACTAACAACAACATCCGGGGTCCCAGACTATTCAACATCTTACCAGAAGATATCAAAAAGACGGCTGGAACCAGTGTAGAAACCTTCAAGAGGAAACTGGACAAGTATCTTCACCAGGTGCCAGATCAACCAGGCTGTGACGGATATGTGGGGCAGCGGGTCTCCAGCAGCAACAGCTTGGTTGACCAGGCAAACACCAGACGAGCCTGGCCCATGGCCGGGCTCATAGAGTAGAGAAACTCTCGAAACTCTTCAAAGGAATATCAAAGGTATGCGAAGCTCAAGAAAATTTATTGGGCGCACATATCACTGTGGGTTGAACTGCGTTTAATGTTACGAATGCACGTGGTGGCTTCTTCAGTCGTGGTGGCTGAAGAAGCCACCCATGGCGAGACGTTTTCTCGATGCCTTGAACTATGCAGCGGTAACACTAGACGCAGCTCAGTCCTGGGTAATAAAATAATATAATAATAAACCGTTTTATACTCACCTTCCCAACCTCGCCACTAGAGAGAGGAACCTCAATAACCTCACAATAACCCCACTACTTCGCTAAAACTAACCTTCTAGATTCTCAAGCTTCCACGGTCATGTTCCAAAACATTCCCACCTTAACCCCCCCACATCCCCCCAAAAAAAAAAAATTTATTTGCAGAACTGGTTATCTGAAGACAATACATCCCACGTGACACATCACACTTGACACATCCCACGTGACACATCACACTTGACACATCCCACGTGACACCTCACACTTGACACATCCCACGTGACACCTCACACTTGACACATCCCACGTGACACATCACACTTGACACCTCCCACGTGACACATCATACTTGACACATCCCACGTGACACATCACACTTGACACCTCCCACGTGACACATCACACTTGACACATCCCACGTGACACCTCACACTTGACACATCCCACGTGACACATCACACTTGACACATCCCACGTGACACATCACACTTGACACATCCCACGTGACACCTCACACTTGTTCGCATCCCACGTGACACATCACACTTGACACATTCCAAGTGACACATCACACTTTACACATCACATTTGACACATCCCACGTGACACATCACACTTGACGCATCCCACGTGACACATCACACTTGACACATCCCACGTGACACATCACACTTGACACATCCCACGTGACATCACATTTGACACATTCCAAGTGACACATCACACTTTACACATCATACGTGACACATCACACTTGACACATTCCAAGTGACACATCACACTTTACACATCACACTTGACACATCATACGTGACTCATCACACGTGACACATCACACACGGCTTCGGTCATCATAGTCTACCTGGCCTTCAACTATTTCCCGCACAAAATAGTAACTAGTACATATTATACCAAGCTTATAGATCACCTACTTAACGGTCTTCCACTCAAACATCACCTACTTAACGGTCTCCCACTCAAACATCACCTACTTAACGGTCTCCCACTCAAACATCACCTATTTAACGGTCTCCCACTCAAACATCACCTACTTAACAGTCTCCCACTCAAACATCACCTACTTAACGGTCTCCCACTCAAACATCACCTACTTAACGGTCTCCCACTCAAACATCACCTATTTAACGGTCTCCCACTCAAACATCACCTACTTAACAGTCTCCCACTCAAACATCACCTACTTAACAGTCTTCCACGCAAACATCAACTACTTAACAGTCTCCCATTCAAACATCAACTACTTAACAGTCTCCCATTCAAGGATCAACTACTTAACAGTCTCCCACTCAAACATCAACTACTTAACAGTCTCCCATTCAAACATCAACTACTTAACAGTCTCCCACTCAAACATCACCTACTTAACAGCCTTCCACTCAAACATCAACTACTTAACAGTCTCCCACTCAAACATCACCTACTTAACAGCCTTCCACTCAAACATCAACTACTTAACAGTCTCCCATTCAAACATCAACTACTTAACAGTCTCCCACTCAAACATCACCTACTTAACAGCCTCCCACTCAAACATCAACTACTTGGTGGCCTCCCACTCAAAAATTAACCTCTTAATTGCCTCCTACTGGAAGATGAATCTGTTAATGGTCTTTTATTCGAAGATCCTTCACTCAGCTCTCTCAAGGTCATTCATTTAAGTCTTACAATATAAAAATCACCTACTTGTACAAACCTCCTCCCACATCAAGGTCATCCATCAACTGCTTCGCACTCTAAAGGAAAATTGTATGGTGGATTATGTGAAGTTGTAAAACAAGCCATGGCAATGCTGTTATCTTCAAGCCACTTGTGTTCTCTCGTTTATAATATTGTTTACTCCTCACATCTTCCTTCAAGCCAAACCAGATGTTAGGAAATATATAAACACCGAGATTACCCTCTGAAACACATACACATTATAAAGGCGCTTGCAACTTCACTATTTTTTCACAGTGGTTGTTTTGCATGTTGTGATATCACCTGCTGTTTACTGTCATCTTACTGCATAAAATATATATATATATATATATATATATATATATATATATATATATATATATATATATATATATATATATATATATATATTGCCGAATAGGTATAACTGGTCAATTAGCAAGAACTCATTTAAAATTAAGTCCTTTCTAAAATTTTCTCTTATACGTTGAAATATAATTTTTTTCATTTATATTAATGTAAAAATTAATAATTTTGTACCAAAAGAACCTTAGAAAACTTACCTAACCTTATTATAACAAGCGCAATTTAATTTAGCCTAATCCAACTAAATATATTTTAGATAAGTTTACAATAATTTAATAATAAACAAACACAATGAAATATATTTTTTTCGTAAGGTTCAGAATGATTTTGGCGAAATTATTGCATACACAAATTTTCGCTTGTCTTATATGGCAAGATGAGCGTTGCTATTTAAGCCAAAATAGCAAGTTTTACCTATTCGGCACGACACACACACACACACACACACACAATATATATATATATATATATATATATATATATATATATATATAATATATATATATATATATATTCTCTTCGCTTAATATCCAAAAGATTCGGAGTATTACACTCCATCATCAGTGCTAAAACAATTGAGAACAATTACTAAACAAAGTAGCTAGTCTATGCCAAAACAAAAAAGTTTGGTTTAAAGAAAGTCATCAAATTTAAAATATGTCTAAGATACACAAATAAGCCTAGCAGTTTTACAATACACAACCTAACATATTTATTACTAACATAGTTTTATATTCACGAATAAAATACATTACTGTGTGAAGAAGTTAGTATAAATGTTAGGTTAGGCAATGTAAACTTGCTAAGTGTATCTGTGTATCTCAGACATACCAGCACTTAGGAGAGTGAAAGTAATGACGACGTTTCGGTCCGACTGAAGCGATAAGTTAAGAAGGCCTGAATATACCTATATGAGAAGGGGAGAGGCGAGAAGGGAGAAACTGAGGGGTGACACATGCGGAGGCCACCACGGAGAAAGAGAGACAAGAACACTTTTCCAGAAAGAGGGAGCATGGTAAGAAAAGTAGTGAATATGCACACCACAGTGCACTGGCTTCTGAGAAACGGAAAAATGAAAGCCTGCGATGGACGTGTATATCAAGGAAAGTAAGCAAAGAGTTAGATTGTCACTCAGTGGTATGTACATTTACTACTTATCTTACCAGGTTATCTCTGTTTAGTGTTCTTGTTCCTCTCTGTCTTAGTGCCCTCCGCATCTCTGACCCTCAATTTCTCGACTCAGAAATTTCCACTCTTCGTAGTTCGTTCCCTCACCTTGGCTAGCCTCCGGATTTCATAAATTCTGCCTACTTTCATGCTAAACAGACTTACTTCTTTCCCAAACTCTCTTCTTCCATGAAATCTCTTATTTTAACACCCTTCGTAGCAATTTAATTCGTACTTCTCTTGCCACTGATGCTTCCGGCGTCTATTCTATTTCCTGCTCCTCTTGTCCTCTCCAATACTTTGGTGAATCTGACCTCTCTCTCTCTCTCTCTCTCTCTCTCTCTTTATGCTCTTTATGACAGACTTAAGGAGCACAAAAGTAGTGTTAGCCTTGCTGATACTAATAATGCTCTTCTCTGTCATGTTAGAAATCACAGTCAACTTATTAAAAGATCTTCTGTCACAACTGTCTATCTCTCTAGTTTTCTCAGACGCATTCTCGTCGAAGTATCCCTTAATAATAATAATAATAATAAGTTTACAAGTATATCGATACAACTGACAAACCTAGATGACATCATTAGCATACTATACAGAAAGCCCCCTGATTATGCACGACATTTCAGGTAACTTTGGTTAATTTTGTTTCCTAGGATGCTACCCACAACAGTTAGATTATACATAACATTCCTAATATGAATCTTAGTCCTGGCTGTGTTTCTGTTGATACTTGCCTTTCTCACTACGCTGTCAGATGTTCTAAACTTGAGAATACTTATGACTTGACCTGACCTTTGCCTCCTCTCCTTACCTCTTCACCTTTAATGTATTTCTCTTCCTTCCTTGACATATGCCTTAGTGGGTTCTGACATATGGGGGTTTTGGTTAACAGTTTTTGTGTTATGGTCGTGGGCCAGTAACTCTCTTGCAGTCATCCTCCTCTCTTCTCTTTGTTCTTATGCCTAACACTACTATCACTTTCCTACTCATTTTCCCCTAGTTTTCTACTTATACTACTGCTATCTTCTGATCTCTACCTCTCCCACTGTTGCACTACTACTACTACTGCTGCTACCATTACTACTACTACTTCTACCATTACTACTACTTCTTCCACTACTACCATTACTAGTACCATTACTAGTACCATTTTCAATAGTACCACTACTACTACAACATCCACTACCATCATCTCTCCCTTCTTCCCCCGCCCTCTTCTAGTATATATTCTGGCCTTCTTTCTTCTCGCTACCAGTGTGGCTTGTCAATGGTCCTTATGTCGGGTTATCAGTGTATGTCTGAGATACACACAAAAACCATAGAACATTTTAGTTTTAATTTTAGACCAGCTATTCTCATGAAGTTTTGTACTCCGAAACTTTTTTATGATACATAAAGATGCTTGGATATTAAGCATGTGTGTGTGTGTGTGTACTCACCCTCACCTAATTGTGTGTGTGTACTCACCCTCACCTAATTGTGTGTGTGTACTCACCCTCACCTAATTGTGTGTGTACTCACCCTCACCTAATTGTGTGTGTGTACTCACCCTCACCTAATTGTGTGTGTACTCACCCTCACCTAATTGTGTGTGTGTACTCACCCTCACCTAATTGTGTGTGTACTCACCCTCACCTAATTGTGTGTGTGTACTCACCCTCACCTAATTGTGTGTGTGTACTCACCCTCACCTAATTGTGTGTGTACTCACCCTCACCTAATTGTGTGTGTGTACTCACCCTCACCTAATTGTGTGTGTACTCACCCTCACCTAATTGTGTGTGTGTACTCACCCTCACCTAATTGTGTGTGTTTGTTTGTGATAAGAAGTGTTAGAGAACGCTGCTACCATGCGTGATCCAAGACTGTTCAACTTTCTACAAGCAAATATAAGAAATACTGCTATATAAGGTGTCTCAATAGTCGGGTTGTGATGGTTATTTGGACTTACGAGCTGCAAACAGCAATAACCTAGTTAATCATGCTGTCGATCGGGAAATCCGGCCACAGGTTAGGCTACGGGAGGAGAAACACTTCCGCAACCAGGCATAGTTATGTTAGCCACAGGAATGCGATGAATATTTGGGTCTACAGAGTGCAGACAACAACAGTCAGATTAATCAGGCAGTCATCATAAAAGCCTGCACTTAGAGCGGCTGCAAAAGTGGAAAACTCTCAAGACAGGTCACTGTTAAGGTCACCCACTTGAACCACCTCCCATTCCAAGGTCACCCATTTCAACTAGTTGTTTCCCACTACTCCCACATTTCAACCACTTGTTCCCCACTACTCCCACATTTCAACCAGTTGTTTCCCACTACTCCCACATTTCAACCACTTGTTCCCCACTACTCCCACATTTCAACCAGTTGTTTCCCACTACTCCCACATTTCAACCACTTGTTTCCCACTACTCCCACATTTCAACCAGTTGTTTCCCACTACTCCCACATTTCAACCACTTGTTCCCCACTACTCCCACATTTCAACCAGTTGTTTCCCACTACTCCCACATTTCAACCACTTGTTTCCCACTACTCCCACATTTCAACCAGTTGTTTCCCACTACTCCCACATTTCAACCAGTTGTTTCCCACTACTCCCAAATTTCAACCACTTGTTTCCCACTACTCCCACATTTCAACCACTTGTTCCCCACTACTCCCACATTTCAACCAGTTGTTTCCCACTACTCCCACATTTCACCCACTTGTTCCCCACTACTCCCACATTTCAACCACTTGTTTCCCACTACTCCCACATTTCAACCACTTGTTCCCCACTGCTCCCACATTTCAACCGGTTGCTTCCCACTACTCCCACATTTCAACCGGTTGTTCCCCACTACTCCCACATTTCAACCGGTTGCTTCCCACTACTCCCATATTTCAACCGGTTGTTCCCCACTACTCCCACATTTCAACCGGTTGCTTCCCACTACTCCCACATTTCAACCGGTTGTTCCCCACTACTCCCACATTTCAACCGGTTGCTTCCCACTACTCCCACATTTCAACCGGTTGTTCCCCACTACTCCCACATTTCAACCGGTTGCTTCCCACTACTCCCACATTTCAACCACTTGTTCCCCACTACTCGCACATTTCAACCGGTTGCTTCCCACTACTCCCACATTTCAACCGGTTGCTTCCCACTACTCCCACATTTCAACCGGTTGCTTCCCACTACTCCCACATTTCAACCGGTTGCTTCCCACTACTCCCACATTTCAACCGGTTGCTTCCCACTACTCCCACATTTCAACCGGTTGTTCCCACTACTCCCACATTTCAACCGGTTGCTTCCCACTACTCCCACATTTCAACCGGTTGTTCCCCACTACTCCCACATTTCAACCGGTTGCTTCCCACTACTCCCACATTTCAACCGGTTGCTTCCCACTACTCCCACATTTCAACCGGTTGCTTCCCTACTCCCACATTTCAACCGGTTGCTTCCCACTACTCCCACATTTCAACCGGTTGTTCCCCACTACTCCCACATTTCAACCACTTGTTCCCCACTACTCCCACATTTCAACCGGTTGCTTCCCACTACTCCCACATTTCAACCGGTTGTTCCCCACTACTCCCACATTTCAACCGGTTGCTTCCCACTACTCCCACATTTCAACCGGTTGCTTCCCACTACTCCCACATTTCAACCGGTTGCTTCCCACTACTCCCACATTTCAACCGGTTGCTTCCCACTACTCCCACATTTCAACCGGTTGTTCCCCACTACTCCCACATTTCAACCACTTGTTCCCCACTACTCCCACATTTCAACCGGTTGCTTCCCACTACTCCCACATTTCAACCGGTTGCTTCCCACTACTCCCACATTTCAACCGGTTGTTCCCCACTACTCCCACATTTCAACCACTTGTTCCCCACTACTCCCACATTTCAACCGGTTGCTTCCCACTACTCCCACATTTCAACAATTGTCTTACTGATTAATCAGAAATTGAGAAAATCTTTAAAAAAATAAACAGTGATATAACTGCTGTAATATTTTTCAGGTGTTTTACTAAAGCAGATTATGTGGTAAGTGTTTTAGACATCGTGAACACATAGTTTATTTCTGATGACTAAGACACGTGTGCAACAGATGGACCACAATATCCAACTGTTGCTCATGTCTTACTAATCAACTTGTCGGTACTCTATACTATTTTCATTACATACTTTATTCTTAATGTGAATTATCATGTGTTTAACCTAATAATATCTATTGAAAAACTTTTTAAGAGAGATTAAACTTTTTATTTATTGAGACTATCACTCTGGGTTGCCAAGTACCTGCCTGGGTTATCCTGGGTAATCTACACATATGCTGCCATCTATGATAATTTATGTAATTGTATTTATGTGTACTTATACCTGAATAAACATCTCAGCGAGCTTCTCATTGCAGGAAGTTGCGTCACATTTCGAAGTTTGCTAATATATATATCTTCCAACTTTAATCCTTCCCACTTCCAAGGTTACGAAGCTCAATACCTCTTTGTTTGGTAAGTTTATTAAATTTAAACCTGATTTTCCACTTTGATGGTCACCACCCAAAGTACCTTCATGAAACACTGGTGGTCATCCACTTAAGTACCTCCAACACTGGTGGTCATCCTTTAAGTACCTCCAACACTGGTGGTCATCCATTTAAGTACCTTTAACACTGGTGGTCACCCACTTAAATACCTCCAACACTGGTGGTCACCCACTAAAGTATCTCCAACACTGGTCACCCACTTAAGTACCTTCAATACGGTAACTTCTTAACCCTTCCCACCATATCCAAACACTACGGATATGGTGAATAATAAACTATACGCTACCGTCCAGAGGATGGATATGTAGTGCACAATTAGCCACTACCACAACAAAATTTATTATTTCCCGACTGGAAGAACACCCACAGCGTACTTCCTCTTCCAGAAAACTGTCACAATCATGCCACCAGTGAAGGCTCTTGGTAAGACAACAATCAACCCACCAGTGAAGGCTCTTGGTAAGAGAACAATCAACCCACGAGTGAAGTCTCTTGGTAAGACAACAATCAACCCACCAGTGAAGTCTCTTGGTAAGACAACAATCAACCCACCAGTGAAGTCTCTTGGTAAGACAACAATCAACCCACCAGTGAAGGCTCTTGGTAAGACAACAATCAACCCACCAGTGAAGGCTCTTGGTAAGACAACAATCAACCCACCAGTGAAGTCTCTTGGTAAGACAACAATCAACCCACCAGTGAAGTCTCTTGGTAAGACAACAATCAACCCACCAGTGAAGGCTCTTGGTAAGAGAACAATCAACCCACCAGTGAAGGCTCTTGGTAAGAGAACAATCAACCCACCAGTGAAGGCTCTTGGTAAGACAACAATCAACCCACCAGTGAAGTCTCTTGGTAAGACAACAATCAACCCACCAATGAAGTCTCTTGGTAAGACAACAATCAACCCACCAGTGAAGTCTCTTGGTAAGACAACAATCAACCCACCAGTGAAGTCTCTTGGTAAGACAACAATCAACCCACCAGTGAAGTCTCTTGGTAAGAGAAACAATCATGCCACCAGTATCAGGCATGACTGATTATTACCACTTGTTATTGAAGAACATCCAGAGCACAAGATATCAGTTTCCTGTCTAAAGTTTGTGAGGTAACAACAAGACACTACCCATTTCTTCTCGCTCCTACTAATCCCCATTACCCTTTCCCTTCAAAGTGCCCTTCTTAATTAGTCCCTTTCTCTATCCCTCTATTGGTATGTTCAGAATAAAACTTGAAGAATAATTCCAGCTGCTCTCGAAATGCCAAAAACTAATCTAAGAATTGAAAAAAAAATTACGTGGATCTATAACATTACGCCACAGTTAAACATTTCTGCCACTAAATTGTTAAAGAGTAATGTAGATAATACTCCAAATAAATCAATTAAAAGTGCACTTAGTAACGGGCAGGATCGGGGAAGAAACTGTAAAATGTAACCAATAAAGACGTGAATTATTTATGAACTGAAGACAGAACTCTATCACAGCAGGAAGGACATAAAGAGAAGACCTCCGACGGAGGATAATAATAAAGGTGCTTAAACCAAATTTGAGAGTCAGGTATATTGCCATTTGTAATGATGTGAACACCAAGTCAGTTTTAACACTGAATCTAACGGAAGTCTCCACCACATTACCATTTTTTTTTCAGATGGATCACTGGATCCTGAAAGTGATGTGTGAATAGCACTTACTGTAGCTACAATCAATAGCCCTTACTGTAGCTACAATCAATAGCACTTACTGTAGCTACAATCAATAGCACTTACTGTAGCTACAATCAATAGCACTTACTGTAGCTACAATCAATAGCACTTACTGTAGCTACAATCAATAGCACTTACTGTAGCTACAATCAATAGCACTTACTGTAGCTACAATCAATAGCGCTTACTGTAGCATCAATCAATAGCACTTACTGTAGTACAATCAATAGCCTTACTGTAGTACAATCAATAGCACTTACTGTAGCTACAATCAATAGCACTTACTGTAGCTACAATCAATAGCACTTACTGTAGCTACAATCAATAGCACTTACTGTAGCTACAATCAATAGCGCTTACTGCAACTACAATCAATAGCACTTACTGTAGCTACAATCAATAGCACTTACTGTAGCTACAATCAATAGCACTTACTGTAGCTACAATCAATAGCACTTACTGTCAGACTGACATATCAATAGCACTTACTGTAGCTACAATCAATAGCACTTACTGCAACTACAATCAATAGCACTTACTGTAGCTACAATCAATAGTGCTTACTGCAACTACAATCAATAGCACTTACTGTAGCTACAATCAATAGCGCTTACTGCAGCTACAATCAATAGCACTTACTGCAGCTACAATCAATAGCGCTTACTGCAGCTACAATCAATAGCACTTACTGTAGCTACAATCAATAGCACTTACTGTAGCTACAATCAATAGCGCTTACTGCAACTACAATCAATAGCACTTACTGCAGCTACAATCAATAGCACTTACTGTAGCTACAATCAATGAGCACACCATCTACACTGCAACTACAATCAATAGCACTTACTGTAGCTACAATCAATAGCACTTACTGTAGCTACAATCAATAGCACTTACTGTAGCTACAATCAATAGCACTTACTGCAGCTACAATCAATAGCACTTACTGTAGCTACAATCAATAGCACTTACTGTAGCTACAATCAATAGCACTTACTGCAGCTACAATCAATAGCACTTACTGTAGCTACAATCAATAGCACTTACTGCAGCTACAATCAATAGCACTTACTGTAGCTACAATCAATAGCACTTACTGTAGCTACAATCAATAGCACTTACTGCAGCTACAATCAATAGCACTTATTGTAGCTACAATCAATAGCACTTACTGCAACTACAATCAATAGCGCTTACTGTAGCTACAATCAATAGCGCTTACTGTAGCTACAATCAATAGCACTTACTGTACCTACAATCAATAGCGCTTACTGTAGCTACAATCAATAGCACTTACTGTAGCTACAATCAATAGAGCTTACTGCAGCTACAATCAATAGCACTTACTGTAGCTACAATCAATAGCACTTACTGTAGCTACAATCAATAGCACTTACTGTAGCTACAATCAATAGCACTTACTGTAGCTACAATCAATAGCACTTACTGTAGCTACAATCAATAGCGCTTACTGCAGCTACAATCAATAGCACTTACTGTAGCTACAAACAATAGCACTTACTGTATCTACAATCAATAGCGCTTACTGTAGCTACAATCAATAGCACTTACTGTAGCTACAATCAATAGCACTTACTTCAGCTACAGCTACTTTACAAGATGGGAATCTTCGATTCCCATCTTGTAAAGTGTGTGGAGAAGAGGATAAATATTATATCTTATAATGCAGAAGAGCACGGGAATACAGAACTAATACTAATAACATTTATGATTAGTATAAGCAACTTGTAGTTCAGGTTCGTAACATTTTACAAAATATATGAAGTATTTCCGGTAATTAAGTAATGATACAATGTAAAGGCAGTGACTGTTGAATGTTGCAACGTCCAAGGATGTAGCTGATATCGTCTACGACATATCAACAATACTAGTGTGTTAACTTACATAACCTGTGATGAACTTATGATCGGTTTTGAGGGCACTTCTACCCTGCTGATTGTGAGGCTGTTGTTGTTCAGGGTCCGCAGGTCTTTACAACCTGGTTGATGCTGGCACTTCCTCGAAGCAGAAATACCCTCGGGGCAAACATCTTAAAATCCTCTCAGGCTTCTCTTGATAGTATCATGGTGAATTTACATTATGTTATGGAAACCCAGGTCTTACACAATACATTTGCAACAGACAGCTGTCCGACAGCTGCATACAGCGTAGTGGAACACCCACTACACCACGTCACCATCAACCCACATCTCCATGCCACCATCAACCCACATCTCCACGCCACCACTTACCCACACCTCCACGCCACCACTTACCCACACCTCCACGCCACCACCAACCCACACCTCCACGCCACCACCAACCCACACATCCACGCCACCACCAACCAAGTCCTCCACGCCACCACCAACCAACACCTCCACGCCACCACCAACCCACACCTCCATGCCACCATTTACCCACACCTCCACGCCACCACCAACCCACGCCACCACCAACCAACTCCTCCACGCCACCACCAACCAACACCTCCACGCCACCACCAACCCACATCTCCACGCCAACACCAACCCACACCTCCACGCCACCACCAACCCACATCTCCACGCCAACACCAACCCACACCTCCACGCCAACACCAACCCACACCTCCACGCCACCACCAACCCACATCTCCACGCCAACACCAACCCACATCTCCACGCCAACACCAACCCACATCTCCACGCCAACACCAACCCACATCTCCACGCCACCACCAACCCACATCTCCACGCCAACACCAACCCACATCTCCACGCCAACACCAACCCACACCTCCACGCCACCACCAACCCACACCTCCACGCCAGCATCAACCCACATCTCCACGCCACCACCAACCCACACCTCCACGCCACCACCAACCCACACCTCCACGCCACCATTTACCCACACCTCCACGCCACCACCAACCCACACCTCCACGCCACCACCAACCAACTCCTCCACGCCACCACCAACCCACACCTCCACGCCAGCATGAACCCACAAGAGCAGCATCATGTGTGGGCGAGGGTGCCTCGAGGCTCTCACCCAGCCACTTGTAGAGCGTGACCAGCGTATTGTGGCACTACTCAAAACCCAGAGCAGTGCCCACACAACTGGGCACTGAGGCTGACCATACAACACTGATCGTATAATATTCACCACACAACACTGACCACATTATCTACGCAACACTGCACATGCAACATTATCTACACAACACTGCACATGCAACACTGACCATATAACATTCACCACACAACACTGACCACAACATTATCTACGCAACACTGCACATGCAACATTATCTACACAACACTGCACATGCAACACTGACCATATAGCACTCATCACACAACACAACACTGATCATACAATTCTAATCATATAACATTCACTACACAACACTAACCACAACAGTGGCAACACAACGTTATCTACACATCACTGACCACATAACACTGATCACACAACACTTGCCACACAACAATGACCATACAAACTGTTCATATAATACTGACCACACAACAATAACTACACAATACTGACAACAATGACCACACAACAATAACTACACAATACTGACAACACTGACCACACAACAATAACTACACAATACTGACAACAATGACCACACAACAATAATTACACAATACTGACAACACTGACCACACAACACTAACTACACAATACTGACAACAATGACCATACAACAATAACTACACAATACTGACAACACTGACCACACAACAATAATTACACAATACTGACAACACTGACCACACAACAATAACTACACAATACTTGCCACTTCCCTGACATGGTTTCAAATCCTGTTGACTGCGATCTTTGCATGTGTAATATATATATATATATATATATATATATATATATATATATATATATATATATATATATATATATATATATATAATTATATGTCATGTGTCCGAATAGGTAAAGCTGGTCAATTAGCAAGAACTCATTTAAAATTAAGTCCTTTCTAAAATTTTCTATCTCAACAAAGTACTTGATCATCTCACCATTGAAAAAACTGTGATCTGGAGTGACAATGAAGCAGTTCTCCAGTGGTTAATGGTCTATGTACAGAATAGAGTAGCAGAAATAAGAGAGATGCAGAGAGACTATGTCTTTCTCCACGTCTCTACACAAGAGAACCCAGCTGACATGTTGTCACGTGGTGTCCCACTCAAGAACTTTGTGGATAATAAATTATGGCTCCACGGACCTAACTGGCTCTCTAGTGAAAATAACTGGCCACAGCAAAAAGCTTACATTATGCCAGAAGAAACAGTCTGTTTGAACACAGCAGAAATAATCTGTTTAAATACTGCAGACACAAAAGAAATAGTCATTGATGGATCTAAATACTCATCTTTGGGTAAACTATTAAGAGTTACAGATATATTTTTTTCATTTATGTTAATGTAAAAATTGATAATTTTGTACCAAAAGAACCTTAGAAAACTTACCTAACCTTATTATAACAAGCGCAATTTAATTTAGCCTAATCCAACTAAATATATTTTAGATAAGTTTACAATAATTTAATGAACAAACAATGAAATATTTTTTTCCCATTATTCAGAATGATTTTTTGCGAAATTATTGCATACACAAACTTTAGCTTGCCTTATTCGGCAAGAAGAGCGTTGCTATTTAAGCAAAATCGCAAGTTTTACCTATTCGGCACTAAAATTATGCTTGACATGAGTAGATATGACTGATGTATGATGATTATGGACCTGTTATCAATCATTACACTTCCTTTACAATATATTCAGTCACCTTTTCCAATAATTTTTATGATACAATAATGGATACAATATCCAAACGGTAATTAATTCATATTTGCATTCATAAATCCACTTTTATATAGATACACAGAAAGCAGAGGCAATTAATATTGTTAACCAATCACCCTCATCGTTACAAGCTGCGCTAAGTCATTCATGATAATAGTCTTTACTCCTGTTTACTACGTCTGAGTTGCCTGATATTATTTCTGCCCAGGAGTAGAGGAACTTTTTTCCGCAACTGTATGTTACAACCAGCATCAAGGAAGCCCTTCTAAAGAATAATCACTTAAAACTAAAATATAATCACAGGGATACCGGTTAGCCGGACTCGAGTCCTGGAGGTGGACAAGAGAGTACCTATACTCTGAAGGACGGGTGGGGATGTTGCAGTCAAGAGGCTAATACAACCGTGATGTAACCACTCGTCTGGAAAGACGGCGACTCAATAAATGATGGTGAACGTGTTTTCTACTTCTGGCAAGACAGGTATTGAATGAATAATGGTGAATATATTTATTTTTCTAGGTTACCTTACCTTGGTGGAAGACGGCCGGTGCTACAAAAAAATAAAAAAATAACCACAAGCTCTGAAACCAAACCAACAACAGTAATATTGACCGCACGGCAGTTTTGTTGACCAATAAGTCAGTGTGCAACCCGTCCCCACGTTGTACGTAACACCGTACAATATCAACCGATTTAAGTAACGATGGCGCCTCCCCCACCGCCAATGTTACCCTCATATTCACCCATCTTTATTACTGATGGTTACCTATGTAAATTAAAAATATTTCGGGATAAATTAAATTAACCTACCTTAAAATAATTTAAAAATACTAATTTTGTTCACCCCTTAAATAGTTCAGAAACTGACGTAGGAAAGTACGTTAGAAAGAGACGGTGAGAATGAGTTTCAGACTGACAAAACATGTATGTTACAGACCTTGTACGGGAGAACACTCAGCCCAGGCGTATCAACAGTCTGAAAGAAATAATATCTCGGTAACTGAACACGAAGATTTCATTGTATAATGATAAAGTTTGAAAACTGTTCATAACTTGCTGACTCAGTTATTGCAGAAAGGAGACAGAGAGGCACGTAATACCCTCCTTGTCACATATGGCAAGTATATAATGGATGGTTGCCTTCCTTAGTTGGTAGCGACCTCAGCTCACACACTGAGGGTCCGTGGTTTGATCCTTGCCACGGTAGAAACATCTGGGCATGTTTCCTTACACATGTTCACCTAGCAGTAAGTAGGTACCTGGGCTAGTCGACTGTTGCGGGTGGCATCCTGGTTTGGAAATGAGTTGCGGCAAGATAACACCTCTTAACCTGCAAATTTAATCGTGTAAAAAAACTTGCTAATGGTGAAGGGAGGTAGAGGGTTCAGGTACATTTCGTAGATAAGGTTAAGCGTTTAAGAATAATTATAAATAATTTATGAACAGAAACAAATGTGCAAAGTTGCAAGCAGAACATGATCACAAAACGAAGTGACACATGCTAAAGTGTCGGTCGGGGAGATGAAAGTTGTAGGATCAAAATTAAGAACAATAAAGAGTGAGAAAAAGACTATTTGGAAACGGAATATAGGATATATACAGACTAAACTTTTAAGACCAATTTATATATACTACAAAGAAATGATAAAGATTAGTTTAATTTTCAAGTCCCATTTATCATGTAGAAAAGAGGAAGAAGTTATCTGGTGTAGTGGATTAATGAATAAAAAGTAGAGAATAAACTGCCATGATTCCTGTACCCTCATTTTTGGTACCGCTGAGCCGGGTACTTCCGTAGTGGGTATCTTCCTCTATTATCCTTACATAATTTAAACTACATCCTTGGGAATGTTTTCATTCCTTTACCTGTGTTTTTGTCTTGTATAAAAAAGTTTTCTGTTTTGGAGATGTGTGTACAAGTATTGTGCTATTAATTTTTTTGTGAATTGGTATGTTTTTGATTACTGTGTAATTTATTATTGATGTTAATGGTCAACAGTGTGTGTAGATTTGTAGGGGACGGGACTGTTGGCAATTATTATTATATTGTTTCACTTGTTGTGTTTTATATTGTCTTATAAATTTGTAATATAATAAAGTTTCCTTGGGTCGCTGTCTGTACAATACAGACGTGTAAATACTAAGCCCTCGGGTGAGGACTATATTTTGTATATTTTGTCATATTATAACTTATGTCTTTTAGTGGCTGTTTGTGAATTATGCCTTCGGGGTTATGTACATCTGCTTCGTTATCTTTTTCCTGTTCATGGATGTTAAGCATTGGCTAATATATTTTTCTGGGTTAGTGCATTGTATTTTTGCTTTGTATGTTTTCTTAAGTAGGTAATATGTTGACCTTTGTTGTTGCATTGCCAAGCAAAAGAAATTTTTAGTGCTTGTAATTTAAGTTTACCAATCTGTATGCTGTTTCTGTCTTGTCATGTGTTTTGTATGTTTTTTTTTTTTCAATAAAATATATAAAAAAAATCTTCCTCTCGTTTCCAACAAATCTGGTAGACTTGTATCAAGCACCTCTACAGTGGGTACCAAACTTCTTTCACATCACACCGTCCCAAACATGACCATAATCGCCAATACAAATACTAATTAGCCCCCCTTCCCCCCAGAGTTTACCTACCCCTCAAGTTGGTGAAGAGGGGAGCGTCGGGCGCATTCCTCCTGAAGAGCTCTCAACATTATTTCCTAGTGCACCATTCACTTAATGACCAGACCTCCAGACTCTTGAAATTATACACTCCTCATTGTCTTCATGGCCCCTCTAGGCTACCCACCCGCTCACTGGCTATTAAGGTGAGCTCTTGTCTACTGGGTGCTTACCTCCCGGGTAGTTTTAATTAAGCCATGCAAGTGGGGAGCTAAGGGAGGGGATACACCCAGGAAGTGATTCCTTGCTCCCTCCTCCCCAGTTCTATGACATCATACACACTGACACATCGTGTGAGTGGTCTCTTGACTATGACGTCAGGGCTGACTAATGGTGTCACTGTAAGGGTACCACAAATTAAATATTATCTTAAAAGTCAATTCAGAAATACAGTATTTGTGTTAGCTTTACCCTCATGGTCCCTCTCTTGAATATTATGTGCTGAGGAATATATAGGATAACAATCTATGTGATACGTCAAGGTATCTTATGGAAATAAGATGTCAGACATATTAAGCAAATATCCTAAATTTGTAACGGATAAAACAAATTGTAGATATAAATTTAAATGTACTCCAGTTAACTATTTTGGGCCTAGTTCCTAGGCCATTTATGTATCATATTCTTGTGCTACCATCCACAGGATGAGTACAGGGCACAAAACAAACTAGCCACTTCAGTGGCAAAATCTAACTTTAAACTTCATATGAAAAAAATGAAATATACAAAAATAGAGAAATATAATGATATAGCGCTACTGAACGCTAGAGCCATGAAGAACATTTACCTTAATATATAAAAAACACTTTGTAGATTAATTTATATATTTACCTGTCTCTGATAATACTGTAAATAACCCTTCAATCACTTCTCCACAACCACGAACATGTAAATATTTTACACCAACCAGACATGAAAATCAATTAAACATCAAATGAATAAACACCCAGCCACATCAATCATCTTTTAAATTATCGTCAGTTTCAGCGTCATACAATCTTACAACGTTCGAAGTGACCCAGTTCGATTTATCTTCAGTGGGGCGAAACATAGGAGCAAGTCTCGTTACACCTGCTGCCAATGGTCACTTAATAGTAAATAAATACGTAGGTGTCTGTCAGCTGTTTTAAGACGCATACTAGGGAAGGCTCCCAATAGACACAAACCACAATATTTGGCCTTGTTGAGTTACTCTAAGTCAAGAGCTCTATGGTTAAATAACCAAGAAAAACTACATGGATTTATATATAAAGATATATTTTCATTTATTTCAATGAATACACAGTGAGTGTGGATAAAATGTATGACGTCATGACACCTATATTTTGAACACCTCTCTCTCTCTCTCTCTCTGAAGGTAAGCCGTGTGTCGTGGATGCTGCAGGCATGTCCTCTCCGGATCGTTGGTGCTCCACGGGAACAACACCAGCACCAGAAATAGCAGTGTTCCCTTACCTCCTGCACTCTCAACCTACAAGTTTTGTAGTTAACCCAATTGCTAGATACAGAGCATCACACCCACATAATACGTACAAGACATTCTTACTACCACCACTACTACTACCAACACTACTACCAACACTACTACTACTACTACCACCAACACTACTACTACTACTACTACCAACACTACTACTACTACTACTACCAACACTACTACTACTACTACTACCAACACTACTACTACTACTACCAACACTACTACTACTACTACTACCAACACTACTACTACTACTACCACCAACACTACTACTACTACTACCCAACACTACTCTACTCCAACACTACTACTACTACTACTACCAACACTGACTACCAACACTACTACTACTACTACTACCAACACTCTACTACTACTACTACCAACACTACTACCAACACTACTACTACTCTACCCCAACACTACTCACTACCTACTCTACTACTACTACTACTACTACCACCAACACTACTACTACTACTACTACTACTACCACCAACACTCTACTACTACTACTACTACCAACACTACTACCAACACTACTACTACTACTACCACCAACACTACTACTACTACTACTACCAACACTACTACTACTCCACCAACACTACTACTACTACTACCAACACTACTACTACTACCAACACTACTACTACTACTACCAACACTACTACTACTACTACTACCAACACTACTACTACTACTACCAACACTACTACTACTACTACCAACACTACTACTCTACTACCAACACTACTACTACTACTACCAACACTACTACTACTACTACTACCAACACTACTACTACTACTACCAACACTACTACTACTACTACTACCAACACTACTACTACTACTACCAACACTACTACTCTACTACCAACACTACTACTACTACTACCACCAACACTCTACTACTACTACTACCAACACTACTACTACTACTACCAACACTACTACTACTACACCAACACTACTACTACTACCAACACTACTACTACTACCAACACTACTACTACTACTACCACCAACACTACTACTACTACTACTACCAACACTACTACTACTACTACCAACACTACTACTACTACTACCAACACTACTACTACTACTACCACCAACACTACTACTACTACTACTACCAACACTACTACTACTACTACCAACACTACTACTACTACTACCAACACTACTACTACTACTACCAACACTACTACTACTACTACCAACACTACTACTACTACTACTACCAACACTACTACTACTACTACCAACACTACTACTACTACTACCAACACTACTACTACTACTACCAACACTACTACTACTACTACCAACACTACTACTACTACTACCACCAACACTACTACTACTACTACCAACACTACTACTACTACCAACACTACTACTACTACTACCAACACTACTACTACTACTACCAACACTACTACTACTACCAACACTACTACTACTACTACCAACACTACTACTACTACTACCAACACTACTACTACTACTACTACCAACACTACTACTACTACTACTACCAACACTACTACTACTACTACCAACACTACTACTACTACTACCAACACTACTACTACTACTACCACCAACACTACTACTACTACTACCAACACTACTACTACTACTACTACCAACACTACTACTACTACTACTACCAACACTACTACTACTACTACTACCAACACTACTACTACTACTACTACTACTACCACCAACACTACTACTACTACTACCAACACTACTACTACTACTACTACCAACACTACTACTACTACTACCAACACTACTACTACTACTACTACCAACACTACTACTACTACTACCAACACTACTACTACTACTACTACCAACACTACTACTACTACAAATACTACAGGAAATGAACCTCTAATTTAGGGATTCTCAACTTGGGCTCCGGCGAACTCTAGGGTTCCATAAATTGGTTTTGGCGGTTCACCAAGAAAATATCAATTGACACATGGCAGAAATACTCTTTTGCAAATGTTTTGCAAACACCGTGTGACTTTGTAAATGGTCCAAGTATGACCGAAACGTCGTGGTAAGCGCCTCTCTTCTATGTGCGGGTTATTTGTGTACCGTCATTATTGATTCAGTTTTATTACTGAATACATAATGACTAACAACATGCTTATTAAAGAAGCCATGAAAAGATTGTCAAAATCAGAGGAAGAAATTAATGTACAGTTGTTATGGATTCTATCGCACAATGAATTACTCCTACGTGATAAAGCTGGTAAATTAGGCAAAAGAAGGAAGAAAGAAGTTAAATATATTCTTGGTCTCTATCATCACGAATAATATTAAAAGAGAGAAGTCGATAGCGAATCTGAATGTCATATAAATAAAGAAGCCTGAGTAGATCTATTACGTGAACGTAATTAAGCACATTTACGAACCAACTTATAATTTCCATCTTTTTCCCTACGTCTTTATTGATTTATTGACGTCCAGTACTTATTCACACCATAAGAGCAAATAAGTATCTCTCCTGTTGTGAGTCGCATCCTTGTGTAAAGGTGGTAATATAAATTAGATTGGACAGGAATTTGAAATGAGCTGAGGTAAGATAACAGCTCTTAGCATGTAAATTCAAGCGAGTCAAAAATAAAAAAGATACACCTCTTCAGAGTATACTGTCCCTCCATACATGTTCTTACCTTCCCTTACATAACCCCTCCACGATCACATTCCACCTCCCTATTATGCCCCTCCACCCGCACCAAAAGCACTGTCTAACCCTCTTCCCCCTCCTTCACACCCTTAAGTGGTCTTGTCAAGTGTATATGAGTGTGAGTGTGGATTCATGGTCCTGACCCTCGCCTCCAAGACTACTCTGACCAGCATTACTGATTTCTAGTCTCACTGGCTTTATCATAGATATTCTTGAAGCTGTGTTTGAGATTATCTCTACCACCACCTCATCCAAGTCATTCCACTTTTTCATCCTTAAACTAAAGAAATTCTTACATCCCCTTTTTTTTTTATCTGCGAGTTCATCTTCCACCTGTGTCCCCTTGATCCTGATCTTCTTAATTCAGTCTATCTCTCTGTCCAATCAATTTCTCTTTAGATTTTGTATATCATCTGTCGTAATCAAGTCTTCCATTGTTCTCTCCCCAAGGTCGTCAGGTTCAATTCCTTCAGAGGGAGATAGAATGTGTGAATATATGTGTGTGTGTGTGTGTGTGTGTGTGTGTGTGTGTGTGTGTGTGTGTGTGTGTGTGTGTGTGTGTGTGTGTGTGTGTGTGTGCGACACACACACGCCCACAAGCTCCCGCTTGTTAAGTACTAACGACTGATACCTGGCCTCCAGGCTTCCATAGGGCATAAATATTGCACCAGCCGTCTTCACCTCACCCGGAAAGTTTCAATACAACAGTACTGGTTGTAGTTGTTTTGTTACTTACATCATCTACGATTATTATTTAGGAACAAGTAATAGTAGAAGTAGTGGTGGTGGTGGTAGTAGTAGTGGCGGTAGTGGAAGTGGTAGAAGTAGTGGTGGTGGTGGTGGTAGTAGTAGTAATAGTAGTAGTGGCAGTGGTCATAGTAGTAGTAGTATAAGTAGTACAGGTGGTGTCAGCAGCAACAGTGTAAGTACACAAAGTTGTTGACCACCGGTTCAAAAGTATAGATGACAAAAGTAAAGTACGTAAGTCGCTGGAAAGTAAGCAGGCACGAAGAGGAGCCAGAAATCGACCTCAACTCTCCCCCAACTTAGCTATGTATTTACACACAAACTCAGAGAGGAAAATAAGATGAATTAGTCAAACTTTCTGTTCCCCTAAACCAATCAAAGGTTGGAAGAATTAACTAGGAAGTCCCTACCATCGCTAGTGACCATTACATTCTGAGTGAGACTGCAAGCCAGGGAGGGAAAGGAATCAGGCGGCTCGAATACATAAGACCTGATTATGAAACATCTGGGAATCAATGGAACTTAATTAAATGAACTGAACACAAAAATTTTAATCATATAATATTATGGCTTACATAACAGAGGAGTGGCGTGAGGACACGGACGCATCTCAGTCAAGAAAGTATCAAGAGAGAGAAGCACAGTAAGATCACGTGGCTCAACGGAAGCTGCAAAAGAGCTGATCATACGAACAAAGGAGCTAGGAAAACTGGATGGTTCGTAAAACAAGGACAGACAAGGAAGAAACTAAATCTGGCATGAATTGCAATAAAGGAGGAAAAGAGCAAATATGAAAACGACAAAGTAGATAAGGTAAAGACTAACGCAATCTGCTCTAGTGACATAAATGAAAGATTTGGTAATACGACTGACGAAAAATGGAGTTACAAGTAATGGAACCGTAAAAACAGTATTACAACTTAAATACTGCTCTTGTAGCTACAAATAGTTAATAACAAATATGAAATCACACACAAAAACAAACACGAAGAGTGACGGTGTGTGTTTGGTGAGGGCTGCATGAACCGTGGCGTGGGCGCGGTCATGTGTGTGGGCGAGCAGGTGGGTGGTGGGCTATGAGTGAAGGACAAATACAGGGAATGCAGAACCAGTTTGGAAAAATGAAGTGGAAAATACAGTTGTAAGGCTGGAGTCTGGGAGCGAGAATGAAGGTGAAGGCTGGAGTCTGGGAGCGAGAATGAAGGTGAAGGCTGGAGTCTGGGAGCGAGAATGAAGGTGAAGGCTGGAGTCTGGGAGCGAGAATGAAGGTGAAGGCTGGAGTCTGGGAGCGAGAATGAAGGTGAAGGCTGGAGTCTGGGAGCGAGAATGAAGGTGAAGGCTGGAGTCTGGGAGCGAGAAGGAAGGTGAAGGCTGGAGTCTGGGAGCGAGAATGAAGGTGAAGGCTGGAGTCTGGGAGCGAGAAGGAAGGTGAAGGCTGGAGTCTGGGAGCGAGAATGAAGGTGAAGGCTGGAGTCTGGGAGCGAGAATGAAGGTGAAGGCTGGAGTCTGGGAGCGAGAATGAAGGTGAAGGCTGGAGTCTGGGAGCGAGAATGAAGGTGAAGGCTGGAGTCTGGGAGCGAGAATGAAGGTGAAGGCTGGAGTCTGGGAGCGAGAATGAAGGTGAAGGCTGGAGTCTGGGAGCGAGAATGAAGGTGAAGGCTGGAGTCTGGGAGCGAGAATGAAGGTGAAGGCTGGAGTCTGGGAGCGAGAATGAAGGTGAAGGCTGGAGTCTGGGAGCGAGAAGGAAGGTGAAGGCTGGAGTCTGGGAGCGAGAATGAAGGTGGTCCTCTCCCAACCTTCCCAGCAGTCTGCTTACAAAACCCTTATGGCTTTAATTCAACAGCTAGTGCTATGGGCTGGTATTCTCACATCGCACGTTCCAATTCCGATCACTATATTAATAATAAAAACATTACTACTTACATTCAAATTGTAGTATTGTTACACAATACTGTAAACTACTCATGGGTATTCACTTTAGTCTACAATATGAACGAACATAATTTATTAAGTCGTGTCTTGACTTACACATAAGTTGACCGCCCATCAAAGTAATCAACTCTGGTGACATCAATCCTCAGGAATTTTAATATATCAATTCTTCAGGAACTATCACCTGATAAAGTAATTGACGGGCAAAAGTCTTGAGAATAAAATGTCATCATAACAAGCATAGTGTGTCATATTACCAGCAAAACCCAGGACTTGCAGACACATCAATCATGTGTGACAGCTACTTTAAAACACCAATAACGCAATAAATCACTCACGGATGATGACCATTAGTTATTTATTATTATTATTATTATCAAAAAGATGACCATTAGTTAAAATCGACCAACAGACTAATTATAAACGATTAGTAAAATTTCGCAAAGAATAAGAAAATAAATTACACTCGACTGATAATACATTCCAAACAATAACGTAATAAGTCACTTAGAAATGGTAACTTTCATCAAGAAAATAGTAACAGAATAAATTACTTAGTAATTATAGTAAACACGAAGGAAAAACAAAATAAAAGAATTAGGATTGGTAGTAAAACCGAAGGAAACAACGGAATAATAATTTAGGAAGAAAATAGAAGAATAACTCGTGCAACAGACTAATGCAAACCCACAATAACTGCTGTAATATATTGCATTACGCTGCGTGACTTGTGTGTGAGAGATGTGCGCAGCTCTGTACCAATACTGTAGTTTGCAGCACATGTAACAATAGTCTCTTGGAGTTGTCTGCACCAGTTTGTATTGTTTAATGAATTGTTTGCATCTGTTGTCTGAGCCAGCTGTCTGTATCAGCTGTTTATAACAGCTGTCTGCAGCAGTGTATCTTATGTGTACGAAGCCAGAGTGTGGTGGCTGGAGCCCCGAGCAGACACTGAAGTAGGTACGGAAACATCAAGAGTGTGGTGGCTGGAGCCCCGAGCAGACACTGAAGTAGGTACGGAAACATCAAGAGTGTGGTGGCTGGAGCCCGAGCAGACACTGAAGTAGGTACGGAAACATCAAGAGTGTGGTGGCTGGAGCCCCGAGCAGACACTGAAGTAGGTACGGAAACATCAAGAGTGTGGTGGCTGGAGCCCCGAGCAGACACTGAAGTAGGTACGGAAACATCAAGAGTGTGGTGGCTGGAGCCCCGAGCAGACACTGAAGCAGGTACGGAAACATCAAGCTGTATGTACCTACCTATTATTGCATATGACGTTAACCTTGTGAAGACTTAACGGGAAAATCATCTTCAATTCTCTACTCTCAATTTGCTGCTTCCAAATCTATTGCGTCAGTTTGTACTGCATTTGTGTTTTACTTTTTTAGGTGTATGGAAACTCCGTGTTTGTTATTTGCTTTGCCAGTTGTCTCTCTAAGCTGTATGAATCAGTAACTTACAGAATAAAATTAACAACTGCCAGTAACAGAAAGTTAATAAGGGATAGTAGCCTGTAGCAATATACAGCCTCGAGAGCTGGACTATTCAACCCAATTACTCACGTTGAATTTTGACCTCTGGCATCTGACCCTATGAAGCAAGAAACATCACCACCCCGAGTCAAGAGCACGCCAAACACACCATCTGAGACTTGTTAACAACAGTGACCTAACAAACATCACAACCACGTCGCGCTAATAAATCATTCCTTGCCAACCAACAGACGAAGAAAACCAGCGAGCCAACTCACACGCAACAACTTCATGAGGACCTGCGGGGCCAAACCACACAACAATCGCCAGCAAGCAGAAAGTCGGGCAACGAGAGGCGGCAGGGAAGCACTCCGGGAGAAGGGCGTGGTCGAAGACTTACCAGGTGACAAAATAGCCACTGTAATAACAAGGGTCCCTCCCCTCAGGCGCAGTGCAATACATACGTACGTGCAGCAGTTGATGAAAGTGTCTGCCTCTCCCCTTCCCTCCCCTCCCTTACACAAAACACACACACACGCGCACTGCCTCTCCCCTCCCCTCCCCTCCACAAAACACACACACACGCGCACTTACTTTTCTGGTAGAGTTACGGCAGTACTCGTTTTAAAAATATTAAACATGATAGACGAAAGAGAACACTTGATAAGAGGAAGATAAAGAGTACACGTGGCAAGGGGTAGAAACAATTGGTGTGGTAAAAAGAGAGCAGACTAGAAGGGGGACAAGGTGTGCGTGTAGGTCCCAGCTTTCCAAAACCAGAGAGATCAGCCCCCCCCCACCTTACCTACAGTGTACCCTTGTCAGTGTGTAACACTGTCGTTTGTATTACACTAACATATTCATGAAATTCACTTGCTCACGCCCGAAAATGAGCTATAGTAAACCAACTGTTTCCCCAGCTGCTGTAATTAGTGTATTCAGTCTTAACCCATAATTTTATAGTTGGTAGTACATAAATATGTTAATTACGTTTTTAATTTTTTATTTACATTTTTTCATCCGCTTTCTTATTAACCGCACAAAAGGAAGTATGGAAACGAAAGTAAAAATTTTAAAAATTAAGAAAAAATATAAAAAGCTTCCAAAATTGAAGAAAAACGTGAGAGTTCCCCATCCATAACCCTCGCCTTTATAATGATTGAAAAAGATCAGCATATGATAAATGCAGATGCCACCGGTGAACCTCCTAGCGCTGACTAGTATTATTAATCTGAAGTTGGATTCCTACCTAAACTTGTTGGATTGTCGTAAATGCAGCTTTACACTGGTGAACTGAGTATCATTTGCTGCTCCCAATCATCCTCACGGATAAACCAGCGTTTACCTGAGGTGAACTGGGAGAGTTTTCCCTTTTTTGCTGCTTCCCCCATTTTCTTTGTATGGGATGAAAATTTCCATACTGATTGATGCCAGATACTCTGAGATCTGAATATTAAAGTCTTTTACAATGATACAATATTTAAGTCTGACGGCATGATAGTTGTCATATCAATAATGGTGTGGTCGCTAGGTCATTACTAAATAATATCGATGGGTTTCTATATGCTTCTACTGCTGCTGTTTCTAATATCTTCCTTTCAGCTTTCTGGCACTTGGCACTGGTATGCTTGATGCCATCTCATTCCAGCTAGAGTCGATCCCTTGAACACATCTACCCGGACTTTCTACTCATTTCTGCAGCATTGCATATCTTGATGTGTTGATTGCAACAAGAAAGGCCTAATGCTATCATTCAACTCCCCATCCCCCGTGGTTGTTTTGCATTTTATTATTGTAAGATACAGTACGTAAAAATATAAACAGAGCAGCAACCTTGAACATTACATATGTCTATTCATCAGTGGCTTCAGGCCCGTTGGAATTAGGTATTTGGACCCGGGTAAAAACTTCATTCATTCTGGCATGCTTAAAGATAACCTCATTGTCCAACATATATTTGCCAGCACTAACTAGTAATCAATTGAATGCTCTAATCGCAGGTTTACATGCGTATATATGAGTGTGTGTATGCGTAAATCCTATAATCATACTTTCACTTTTGCACTTACCCTTTATAAAATACTAACATCTGTCATTGAGTGTGCATGTAAATACTGACATAAACATCCAGAAATGTATGTACTCTTGTGACCACAAAATTTAATAATCATACTCCGTGTCTTTCATTTTATTACACCACTTTGCCTTTGTATTTAACATCTCCACATAAATTAACTTTCCTGTCTGTAGCAGAAGCCATCCTGAATGATGACAATTCCCGCCTAGCACTAACTCTGGTCCTTCAGCTACGAGAACCTTAAAGTACCAGCAGCTACTGTACCCCATAACAGAATCACAACTCAAGCTGACAGATTTCACTAATGTATAATATCCATCCTGTGGAGTATGACAGAAATTCAGATATATCTGCAAGTATCATACAGAATAGATACAATTGCAGTGTGTGGATACCCTAATCTGACTAAATTAACAAAAATATCGCAGTCCTAGTCTTTCCAAAAAAGGGGCTTCAGGAGGCGCTGACTACTTTTCTACGTCTTACAGTGTGACCTCAGACAAAAAGGAAAAAGTTGGTGGGTGGTGGTGACGGTGGACGGGTCTGGTCTGAGTGACGGCACCAGAGTGCCACCACAGAAATGGAGATGAGTAAAGAGAAAAAAACGGAAATCCCTCCACACAGACAATGACTCAACGTTAACAACTACACAGACAAAAGTTTCATCTGTTTGTAATGTTCAACTAAATACAAATAAGTAAGAGCTACTTCTAGCCACACCGATCACAAACACATCAGAACTTTACCTGGTAAACAAAGTTTCTAACTCCAAGTCTCCAACAACGTCTCAAGAGTCCCTGAAACATTCCTGTGACCGGTTTCGAGTGTTCTACCCTCGCAGCCCGGCCTGAGGTCAGACTTCCTTGTTGACAGCCTGTTCAAGCAGGCTGTTGCTGTTAGCGGCCCGCTGGCCCACATCTGGCAGCAAGGCTCACAACTCCAATAATTTATTAATACCAGCGATGATAATCATTTTCATGCAGAAGGTAAATACAAGATATACTAAAAATTTCGTGTTGGCTAATGAACAGGAGATAAATATAAGATTATTAAGACGTTTCGTGTTTGCTAATCAACAGGTGTAAGCAGAGTGTGAAGAGAGGGGGAGGGGGGATGTGAGTTACAGGTAGGGGAGGAAGTGGTGGGAGCCCCCTACCCTTGAACTCTCCCACGCCACTACCACCATGACATCATGCTCTGCTTACGTCATTGTTGTGACGTCACCAACAATGACCATCTTTCTCTGGCTTATCTTGGTATAGATGTATTCGCAGAAATTCAATATCTTCAAGGAATGTCTTTTTATTCACTTGTTTATTTAATAGCTTACAAAAAGGCAGAAAACGAGAGTGAAAACTGCAATACAACAAAATAACTTATAAGATCTCGCAACCCTGAAAGTTTCTTAACAAAATAAAAACACTAATTCATATCTCCACGTCTTTCCAGCCCATTAAATACACCACCATCACAACCCAGACGGAATATACTGTCTCACGACATATATATATATTATATATATATATATTATATATATATATATAATATATATTATATATATATATATATATATATATATATATATATATATATATATATATATATATATATATATATATATATATATATATTATATATAATATATATATTATATATATATATATATATATATATTATATAATATATATATTTTATATATAATATATATATTTTATATATAATATATATATATATTATATAATATATATATATTATATATATATATATATATGCAAGACAACCACTATGAAAAAATAGAGGAATTCCAAGCGCTTTCGTGACTACTCACATTATCAAGGAACTATAAAAGGAAACATGACAAGAGGACTTATATAAGGGGCAAGACTACACCTCACAGTCACATCACACTAACAAAGACTACACCTCACAGTAGCGTAACATCTCACGACTCTGTGAAGAGGAAAACAAGAAAGGACCTGAAACTCTTCCCAAGAATTAAGATTAGTCCAATTTATCATTAAATTCTTCCCAAATTTTATTAATTATAAAAGAATCCAATTTATATAAACCAAAAGAAATATTCATATTATTTTCAAAACTGCTTTTAATGAAACATGATTCTATTATATTCCTCTCAACCATGGACTTGCTTGATACAACCTTCTCAGCATTTTGAAAATCAATTGGATGGTTAAAATCTCTCACATGAATAAATAGAGCATTAGAATCTTGTCCAGTTCTAATGCTATATTTATGTTGTTTTAATCTTAGTTCAAGACTTTTACCAGTTTGTCCATAATAAACTTTATCGCATATTTTACAGGGAATCTTATAGACACATCCGTCAGCATTTTGGGGGAATTTTTATCAAAAGTCTTTTACTGTATCAAGATTTTTAAATACAACTTTGATATTAAAATTCTTAAGAAAGGAAGGCATATCAACCAAGTTTTCATGGTAAGGAGAACCAACATATTTTTGGTTGAATAAGGTTGGTTGTCCCTTTTGGGATTGTAAAAGTATTCTAGCTATTTTAAAAGATTTATCAATTATGTTTCTAGGGTATTTTAAATCATTAGCTATTTCATAAATTTTAGAGATTTCTTCATCTATGAACTCTGGACTACAAATACGTAAAGCTCTCAAAAACATTGAAGAAAAAACCGACACTTTAACTCTATCTTGATGTGAAGAGTAATAGTGTACATAGGAACAATTATTTGTAGGTTTTCTGTAAATTTTAAATTTAAAATCAATGTTACCCTTAATAATAAAAACATCTAGGAAGGGCAATGAGTTATTTACTTCGAATTCAACAGTAAAATTTATAGAATGAGCTAAGCTATTTAATTTAACAAGGAAATGGTTTATGTCTACATTCTTAGGCATAAGGCACAAAATATCATCAACATATCTATACCACTTAGCTCTATTGGGAAGGATAGTGTTAAGCAATCTTGTTTCGAAAAATTCCATATATAAGTTACTAAGAACAGGTGAAAGAGGATTGCCCATTGCCATACCAAACTTCTGTGTGTAAAACTCATCATTGAAACTCATCATTGAAACCTATTCTAAACTTAGAAAGAATCCCTTAGAAACTGTTAACAGCAATTTCAATAAAACAATAAAACATCTATTGAAGGGCAAAGATGAATTAATTAAAAAATTTACTTCTACTAATCCATCTTTACCTTATATGTATGGATTAATAAAAACACACAAACCTGGTAATCCTGTTAGACCAATTATTAGCTCTATAGGTTCAGTTTCTTATAAACTTTCTAAATGGCTTGTTGATATTTTGAGCCCAATTGTTGGAAAAATTTCTAATTTTAATGTTAAAAACAACTTAGATTTAGTTGATAAATTAAGCACCTTGACTAATTTAAATGATTTCAATATGGTTAGTTTTGATGTTACCTCCTTGTTTACAAAAGTTCCAGTTGATGATTTACTAAGTTTCTTATCTGAAGAACTGGTTAATTATGATTTACCATTGCCAGTTCCTACTATCATTAAACTTATTAAACTTTGTATTGTTGATGCAAAATTTGTATTTAATGATGAGTTTTACACACAGAAGTTTGGTATGGCAATGGGCAATCCTCTTTCACCTGTTCTTAGTAACTTATATATGGAATTTTTCGAAACAAGATTGCTTAACACTATCCTTCCCAATAGAGCTAAGTGGTATAGATATGTTGATGATATTTTGTGCCTTATGCCTAAGAATGTAGACATAAACCATTTCCTTGTTAAATTAAATAGCTTAGCTCATTCTATAAATTTTACTGTTGAATTCGAAGTAAATAACTCATTGCCCTTCCTAGATGTTTTTATTATTAAGGGTAACATTGATTTTAAATTTAAAATTTACAGAAAACCTACAAATAATTGTTCCTATGTACACTATTACTCTTCACATCAAGATAGAGTTAAAGTGTCGGTTTTTCTTCAATGTTTTTGAGAGCTTTACGTATTTGTAGTCCAGAGTTCATAGATGAAGAAATCTCTAAAATTTATGAAATAGCTAATGATTTAAAATACCCTAGAAACATAATTGATAAATCTTTTAAAATAGCTAGGAATACTTTTACAATCCCAAAAGGGACAACCAACCTTATTCAACCAAAAATATGTTGGTTCTCCCTTACCATGAAAACTTGGTTGATATGCCTTCCTTTCTTAAGAATTTTAATATCAAAGTTGTATTTAAAAATCTTGATACAGTAAAAGACTTTTGATAAAAAATTCCCCCCAAAATGCTGACGGATGTGTCTATAAGATTCCCTGTAAAATATGCGATAAAGTTTATTATGGACAAACTGGTAAAAGTCTTGAACTAAGATTAAAACAACATAAATATAGCATTAGAACTGGACAAGATTCTAATGCTCTATTTATTCATGTGAGAGATTTTAACCATCCAATTGATTTTCAAAATGCTGAGAAGGTTGTATCAAGCAAGTCCATGGTTGAGAGGAATATAATAGAATCATGTTTCATTAAAAGCAGTTTTGAAAATAATATGAATATTTCTTTTGGTTTATATAAATTGGATTCTTTTATAATTAATAAAATTTGGGAAGAATTTAATGATAAATTGGACTAATCTTAATTCTTGGGAAGAGTTTCAGGTCCTTTCTTGTTTTCCTCTTCACAGAGTCGTGAGATGTTACGCTACTGTGAGGTGTAGTCTTTGTTAGTGTGATGTGACTGTGAGGTGTAGTCTTGCCCTTATATAAGTCCTCTTGTCATGTTTCCTTTTATAGTTCCTTGATAATGTGAGTAGTCACGAAAGCGCTTGGAATTCCTCTATTTTTCATAGTGGTTGTCTTGCATATTCTGATATCACCTGATTACTGTGATCTTTTTGCATATATATATATATATATATATATATATATATATATATATATATATATATATATATATATATATATATATATATATATATATATATATATATATATATATATATATATATATATATATATATATATATATATATATATAATATATATATATAATATATTATATATATATATATATATTATATATATATATATAATATATATATATATATTATATATATATATTATATAATATATATATATATTATATATATATAATATATATATATATATATATATATATATATATATATATATATATATATATATATATATATTAGTAACGTACCTACCTCTGATGTTACATCGCATCTGTAAAAAAAAAAAGGCCATTGCAATATATTGTTCAGATAGTACACATTTACTATCATTTGATGGAAATAAGTGGAATCTTACTACAAGGTATCTTCTTATATTGAAATATTTCACAAAACAACCAACATATGTCTTAGTGAAAGAAAGTGTCTAGTCTCAGAAATACTGAGTAGAGTCCAATATATGAAACATTTGATCAACAAAGCTTCAGTCATCCAAGATTCTCAGGCTTGGTTAACACTTTATCAGCTCTCAAATTGCAATGTTAACTAGGTTTGAGAATTACATCACTATCTTCAACACGATACTCAGTACAATTCAAGAGTCTTAATATAAGAATAACTTCTTCACTACCAATGAAGTGGATGACTTATGTAAATCAAACCTTCACAATATTGAGAATGAACTGAAATTTACTAAGGAGAGAATGCAGCGACTCAAGGAGTCAAAATGGTGCAACTGTTCCATCAAGTAGTAACGATATTGAGTTAAACACATGTGAAACAGCTACGTTTCTTTATTTCCGAAAAGTTTCGTCTACACACTTGGCTTCTTCAGTCTTGAATGATACTTGAAGATGTTTTCGAGGGTCAGCGTCCCTGCAGCCCGGTCCCAGGACAGGCTTCCCAGTGGATTAAGGACTGAGAAACCAGGCTGTTACTGCTGGCCACATGTAGTCCAACGATCGAACCACAGCCAACTGGTCGGGAACTGAACTGAGGAATTTGTCAAGTTCCCACCTTGAAGACAGCCAGAGGCTTGTTGATAATTTCCCCTTTGTTAAGTAAAAGGACACAAATGCAACTAATGTGACATTTTATTGTGGCAACGTTTCGCTCTCCAGGAGCTTTATCAAGCCTGAAGAGCAAAACGTTACCACAATAAAATGTCACATTAGTTGCATTTGTGTCCTTTTACTTAACATATTGTCGGTAATTCTACCAATATTAATACAATTCATCCTTTGCATGAAGGGAGAGCGTTGAAAAGTCGGGGACCTCTGACACTCATCGAGATCTCTCTTACTGTACGCTTCGCGTCCCTGCTTTTCATTACAGGCACTCTGCACCGTCTGCTAAGTCTCTTTTGTTCATGTGATTTCGGTGTGCAGGTTTTGGAACAGCCTCTCCAGGATTTTCCGGGTGTAGAAAATGATGTATCTTTCTCACCTATGTTCCAAGGAGTACAGTTGAAGGGACTTCCAACGTTCCCAGTGGTTTAGATGCTTCACTGCATGTATATGGACAGTGAAAGTTCTCTGCACGGTTTCCAACTCAGCAATATCACATGCCTTGAAGTGGGCTGTTAATATACAGCAGTATTCCAGCCTGGAGAACAAATGACTAAAAGAGTATATTATCATTGGCTCAGCATCCCTTATCTTGAAAGTTCTAGTTATCCATCCTATAGTTTTTCCTTTCGGTAGCAAAAGCAGAATTACTGTGATCCTTCAATCGTCTCTCAAAAATGTTGTAAATGAAACTTTTGCTCTACTGAATGATTTGAGTTTGTCCTACACTCCGTTTCAGACTTGATTTCCTTCATTCTTCCACAGTGGAACAACTGAAACTTGTCTTCGTTCAACATCATACTGTTTTCTGAGGCCCCAATGGAAGACGTTAATTATAGTATATCATCTTGAAGATTAGCTGTGTCTTCCAATGCAGAAGTGACTAAATACGGTGACAGCAGAAGCACTGGAAATTTAATGATGATGTTATCAGTCCATCAGCCTTAAAGAAGTAGTCTAGAGGTGGTCAGTCCCTCAGCCATGAGAAGTGTTCAGATTCAGTTCAAAAATTAAACTGTATAATGGAAGTGTCAAGTGAATTCGGTTTAATACTGGAGAGAGAGAGAGAGAGAGAGAGAGAGAGAGAGAGAGAGGGGGTTGTCGTTTATGTTCTGAACTATAATTTTAGATTTTCAATTTACAATTATTACAATAATGTACATTTTTTAGTTTTAATTTTTTTAAAGCTTTAAATAAACAGTATTATGAGAGTGTCAGTTGTTTTAATTTCCTGTTTAAAATAACTGGATTTTTTTCAGATTCTTATTTTCGTAATTGATTTTTTACTATGTCTTATGTTGATAGATTCAGAAATTTAATGTTTTTTTTTTCAATTTGTAAGTATCACGCGGGTGCCTGTAATTAATAATGAGTGAAGACATTAGCACTTCAGAGAAGATATTTAATATTTAACCTTCCTTGGTTATTTAATACCAATTGATCAATAACCATCCCTTATATACTGAACACAGTTATCATAATTTAAAAAAATATATATATAGAGAAAGTATCAGTAACGGTCTAAAATTGAGTATCGTTATCGGCAAAAATTTTGGTATCGTCCCATCCCTAATATAATATACTGCATATATTATATATATAAAAGGCTGACGAGCTGATCACGTCAAAACTACTACTGTCTACAGTGTTATAATACGACTGAAGAACCTCGTGCAGGCGAAACGTTTCGGCAATAAAGATACCCAAGCGTCGCACATGTGTCTTGTTCATTAACTTATCGGTACTGCAGACCATCAATTATACGATGATCACAGCCATATAATAGCATTCAAGCAGAATACAGATGGCGTACTGCTGACAACTGTGAAGACAAGGTGCACAACAAACTTTTATTGCGACAACGTTTCACCTCTCTCTTAAAAGCTTTATGAAGTCCTGATTTGATAAAGCTCTATACAGAGAGAGAAATGTTGTCCCAGTAAATACTTGTTCTGCAACGTGTCTTTTTCAACACATTCAAACCGGTTACCCCTAATTCTCACATGTTTTAATAAAATATCAACGACGTCTTGATGGATAATGGGTGGTGAATGGCGCCTACTGTTGGCTGTAAATCACGTTTTATGAGTTTCCTCGACCCCACTGGGCTTCAGGGTAACGAGGCTTCACATGCCCTTCACTCCAGTCAATGCAAATTCAGGTTCCATACAGCCGTGAAACGTAACAAATCGTCTTAACGAGGGAGTTGAGTGGAGGTAGGCTTCAAACTGATGATAATAATAACAATAATAATAATAATAATAATAATAATAATAATAATAATAATAATAATAATAAAAACATTAGGAGCAGACTAATATTCATGAAAAAAAGCTAGATATGACAGCATAGTAATAATAGAATAATTTATCCTTGTACCATCTACCTCTTACTAGACCCCTAATATTTTTGGTGTCTACAGTATTGTTCCCCACAGATCACTTTTTTTTACGAAAATAGATTTCATGCTGTCAAGAATGTAATAAACTGACTAAAGAAGGAGTATGTGAGCACGAAATTCTATATGCATAGTGTAAAATCTCAATTTACCCTGACAGGAGTGAAGGGCATTTGAACCAACCTCAGTGGAGGTCATGGAAATCTGTAAAGAGTGTTTGATAGGGAAGCCTATCACTGCAAGTTGAAAAGACATCGTTACATTTTAAGTTGAATGAAGCAAAAGTAACGTATTGTTTTTTAATTTTGCATCAGAGATAACTTAGAAATCTACTATTAGAGGCCAACCTAATTTTACTTAGTATTTTTTACCTTCAACGAAATATATTAATTCGGTGATGTTTCGATTTCTTTCTGGGTTACATATAACAAATTAATACACGCTCGATTGATTTGGTAAGAGGGAAATTTTTGGCTAGACGACGGGATAATTTTCTAAAAAAAAAAAAAAAAAAAAAAAAAAAAAAAGCCATATACTAGACAGCAAAAATGTAAATTTATTTAATCTTTACTCACACACACCGGTACTACTTCGTACTTATGGGACTAGAGACCAGTGGCTGATGGGGAAAGCATACCATAGGTTTCCTGAAAGCTGGGTTTCCAGGCTCGTCGAAACCACAAGAGACCCAGGGTTTGTCGCCTGTTTTTCCAGCGCCTCAGTGTGGTGATCCAGAGAAGGAACGCACGCTGCATCTTGGGTTACCGACCGGCGCCCGAGGAACTCGAAGAGCTCCACAATTTAACTTAAGAGTTCCCACATTCTTTACCATTCTGCATTCATGCAAATTCCTGAACTACTGTACTCATCAGTACGTAGCAGGCATGTGTGAGAGTGTTAGATAGGAATGAATGGAGACGAATGGTTTTTGGGACCTGACGAGGTGTGGGAGTGTGAGCAGGTTAATATTTTGTGAAGGAAGTCAGGAAAACCGATTAGCCAAACTCGAGTCCTGGAGGTAGGAAGTACAATGCCTACACTTCAAATGAGGAGTTTGGGATATTGGCTGCTTGGAGTGACATCTAAACTGTCATACCTGGACGGCCGACGTGTTGAAATATATATATATATATATATATATATATATATATATATATATATATATATATATATATATATATATTTCAACATGACAGTGAACGGATGTTCCCCGTTCCCCTGCTGGACTTCCCCCAACAAACCTACAGGCTGTCGTTTGTCTGATTTACAAAGTATTATAACTGTTTAGTTATTCAGCCCCTTGAATATATACATTAATGACCATAAGCAAGTTGCTACTATAATTAGTAGTGTGCTTCTATAAGTAATTTAGTCACGAGGCAAGCAAAATAAGTCAGTCAATTATTAATATTCCACATGCTGTATCCAATATTCGCTCCAAGTCACCGGTTGTAAGTTACAACCAATTTAGACGAAAGGGGAAATATCCCAATATTTTACGCCAAAAATTTGGCTGGGTTAAGCCAAGAATGCATCCTGTGAGAAGATTAGCGTCCCCCCTCCTGAAAAAGGGGATTCCCCCTACTACCAGGCGAAGGGTGGGATGGGGGGATAATCCGTTTTAAACCTTCCACAAAGAAATGGAAGTTATGATAGCCATATGTAAATTCATAAAATAACACGAGAAAACTGATAAGGAAAATTTCTAGCGCAATCAACAAGTAGTCACACAGCCTATCTTACGTTTGAGTCACAAATCCTGACTATCACATCACGCGTCATACCGATTTCTATCACCTGACGCCCACACACCCTTACTATCACGTCCACGCCCCCACACCCTTAACTGTCACGTCCACGACCCTACACCCCTAACTGTCACACCCTCCCACACCCCTAACTGTCACGTCCACGCCCCTACACCCCTGTCACACGCTCCCACACCCCTAACTGTCAACGTCCACGCCCCTACACCCCTAACTGTCACACTCAGGCCCCCTCCCCCTAACTGTCACACTCAGGCCCCCTCTCCCAAACTGTCGCGTCCACGCCCCTACATCCCTAACTGCTACGTCCACATTACCTACACCTTCATGTTGACAGCCTCGTTAAAACTCGCCTCAATGTTTTGACGTCAGAGAAACCTAACACCTATCACATGAAGCAATCGTTAAGTATTCCCTCCTTCCCTTACCTTCAATATCGCACACATCCTACATCCTCAGCCTCGTTGACACTCACGCCCGTTCTTTATCCACGCCTACACATCCTAGCCTTGTTGAAACCCACACTTGTACATCCCTAGCCTTGTTGAAACCCACGCTTGTACATCCCTAGCCTTGTTGAAACCCACACTTGTACATCCCTAGCCTTGTTGAAACCCACACTTGTACATCCCTAGCCTTGTTGAAACCCATGCTTGTATATCCCTAGCCTTGCTGACGCCCACGCTCGCACATCCCTAGTCTTGGTGACGCCCACGCTCGCACATCCCTAGTCTTGGTGACGCCCACGCTCGCACATCCCTAGTCTTGGTGACGCCCACGCTCGCACATCCCAAGCCTTGGTGACGCCCACGCTCGCACATCCCTAGCCTCGATGACGCCCACGCTCGCTTCCACGCCCACGCATCCTCAGATAATGCTCCGTTCAATTTATAACACCTACTTCTCCCACTTTCATACGTCCAATACAGATGTCTGTCCCACGCTCTTAAATAGAAAACTTAAACATGTTTAATAAAGACTAATTTTAAAAAAAAATTACTAATTTAAATAAAAAAAAAAACACAATGAGAAACGTACCCTTTACTAGTCCTAGATCAGCTAGTCTTAATAATGCTTAAAAAAAATATTAAGATAAGCGTTTATCAGTTCTTGCTAAATAAAAGTTTAACAAACATTTCAGGGATACTTCAGGCACAATCTAAATACCAATTAAAATATTATGGTAAGCATTTAGAGGTTTTCTTTGTCTAGTTCCACTCTAAGCTGCTTAACAGCAGGAAATTGTACCGCCAAGAGGAAGGCTCAAATAAAAAAAAACTACATAACTGAACAAAGCACGACGTAATGCATTACTTACAGTGTACCCCACACTGGCAACAGATAAAGATAGATACCATCTTGCGTACACACAACCAAGGTACAACGTAATAAACGACTTATTAGCAGCTTCTTTACATTGCCAAAGCAAAGGCATATTTCACTATCATGGAATTTCCTCGTCGAATATCTAATATAAGAAGGCATTGTCTTGTCAATGTTTTGCTCGTAAACACGCATAGTTATAGCGCTACTTGCAGCAGGATACAGCCGTACAGCTAATAAATATATGTTGATTAAGAGAAGTGGAGGCGGAGAGAAACTGCGTTGTTTGTAAGGGAAATGGTAGTGTAGGTGTAAGGCAAGGAATCTTGTCCTGGTGGTTATTTGGTTTTACATTTATCACAGAAAAATCACCCGGTTAAATTACTTAACAGTTTCACAAAAAATTAATTGATCAGGAGTGTCTTTGTTAACACACTGTCACTCACCACTGACTTATTTAATGTGGTACAACAATCAGTTTTCCTGGACGCTGAAGGCGGCCTGGAGCACCTGGAGTGTTGGAATATGCATTGACGAGAATGAACACTCGTGCTGAAACAAGTAGGCTACGCACCAGCAAGGACTGATTTAGGCTCACCTGTTTGGGAAGATGATGTCAGCCTTCCGTACTAAACAAATAACAAGATATCATTAGATTGATACTATTATGACCGAGACAGGTATCCCCCTCTTGTTTTTATACCTCAGTACATCTCACTATACAGTTTTATAACAAATGCCTACCGCAATAAATTTTCTGTTAAACATCTGATTGACTTCCGGCCATCTTTATATCACTGCAAAATGTGTCTGATGTAAACTCAATATTTTTTAATTCAGTCATTTCTCCGACTTGGTAATAATTTTAAATTCTTCAGTCAAGGTTTTAAATAACAGCTGTGAAATGTTATTTGTAAATTTCCAGCTAACTTAACTGTTGTTTACATTTAGGTACTATAGCAGTAGACCTGAATAATTTCACCTTAATTCATCCGGGGCTCAGAAAATAACACATGCAACTGATAGCGTCGCGTAATCATCGGGAACATCTGTCTCTTGAAGACAAGATGTAATATCAGTGAACGATTCCTTATCACTTGGTTACTGTATGTTTACCATCTATCTTTCACTCCCGTGAATTATCAAGAGATTGTACTTCTCAAAAAAGAAATTTGTCCTTATAGCCTTAATTTTATTGAAAAAAAAAGGATCATCCTTAGAGATATTAATCGAGGCTTATTTCCAGTGAGCTTCTTCGATGAATACTCGCAACAGTCGACTAATTCTTAGGTACATAATTTACTGCTAAGTGAACACGAGCTGCAAGTGTAAGAAAACATGAAACCTGTCTCGATGTTTACTGGCCTCATCATTCGCCACATGCACGCCCTTTATCTCAACCTTGGCTAAAGCTTAGCCATACACACAACGTGCACACCCTGCTGTCTTATCCTTACTGGCTCGCCACACACCGTATATGTCTCCCCCTGCTGCCTTGGTGTGCACGTCGAAGTCAACCGTTGTCTTTCTTTTCTATGTACCTCGTGTAAAAACCGACTGACATTCCCTCTCTTTATTAATCTGTATTGATCCCTCTCATATCTCAACTTCGTTGGAGCCTCTATCAAAAAAAATAATCTTCACTAATCCCCATCCAAATGTTTAGTCTCACACGAAGCCTCTGAAGCAATCCTCGCATAAACTGGGCTTGGTCACTGTTGGCTAGCTGAAGGCTCTAACATAACTGAGGGTTCTTGCTTCACCATTATAAGTTAGCTTGGGTTTACAGCTCTGACTGCTCATTAATCATCACTGTCAACTCTGACCTCTGGAGTCTACTTCAACAAAATGCATTCATATCGAACTCAATGAGTGTGTACTTGTTTCTTAATATACTTTTATTACATATTAAATGAATAAATCGCACCTAAGATTGGTAAGACTTTTAACACAATGTGAAATATTTAATCGCACCTGCCCAGCTCAACGCTGTGTTGCAGAAAAAACAACATGCAAATAGATTCACCTACCACAAGTTGATAGTTTTACTAACCCCATATCAGATATTACAAGCTGCGAGGAAACACAAGGCAAGAGGAAGGACATATGTGCACTGTGGTACAGCAACAGTATTTACATGACCAGTCAGCAAAGATGAGAGTGGTAAATGTTACTGTGAGACAAGTTCACATCAGTAGTGATAATATGAGCAGGTAATGTATATTGCTGTGTCATGAGCTCACGCCAGCAGTGATAATATGAGCAGGTAATGTATATTGCTGTGTCATGAGCTCACGCCAGCAGTGATAATATGCTTGGCAGTTGTCACATGTCCAACACAGTGCGCTCATCCTCCGTCAACTGTAATATTCAAGTGTTCATGCAGAGAATGACTCGCAAAACTTCCTGTACAGAACACACTTGTATATTTCCTCTTCTTCGATAAAAATTAGTGTACAAATGAATATAATATTTTTCGAATTCAAAAAACAGCATAGCGTATAAAATATATTAATATTATATACTTTTAGTTACCATTAATAACACTATGGGTACAATAGACAGTCGCGCTCGTAGTGATCATCACAGGACTGGCTATATATACATTCATACATTTTAATAAATCAAATTTCTACACTAGTCCATGTCCGAACTTGGTTGGGTGAACCCAAATTAAAAGGATGAAAAATCTCTCTCTCTTACTTTATACACATGACAATATACAAATCTAGCAAATTTGTATAATGTATATTATACACATGTATTTATACATACAGTATATGCATGTATGCATACATACATGCATATGTGTACCACCACTGATGCTGGGCCCACTACTGGACAATAAAATAAGGCTTCCCTTACCACTCCTTTCGTATACACTATGTATTTATAAACATTATCTCTCAGCCCACAGCAGGATTCGAACCTGCAAACTCGGCATCAGAGTACACAGTACTTTATCCACAACGCCAGACTCCAAATAAGTAAGGACGTCTAGCCAAAACTAAACGCTTACTGACATACCCCGGAGCACTAGGCTTGTACAAAGTTATTTCCTCAAATTTTGCCACAGGCAGTGAACTACGAAAGAGATTCTGAAATGCTTAACAATTTGCAAACAGGCGAAATTATTTACAAACATTATCTCTCAGTCCACAGCAGGATTGCTCTGCCGTTACAAATATATAAATACAACAGACCGCAGCAGCATGTGGAAACCCAACCATGCGATGGTGTACAAGTGGAATTGTAATGACTGTAAACATAATGAGACCACCTTTCTCCCTTGACCAACTACACCAGTCTGTGTTCACTGTCTTGAACAGCTGCACCAACCATGTCAGTCTGTGTTCACTGTCTTGAACAGCTGCACCAATCATGTCAGTCTGTGTTCAGTCTTGAACAGCTGCACCAATCATGTCAGTCTGTGTTCACTGTCTTGAACAGCTGCACCAACCATGTCAGTCTGTGTTCACTGTCTTGAACAGCTGCACCAACCATGTCAGTCTATGCTCACCAGGGAAGTTTTTTCTTTACTGCCTCACCAAGTTTATCATCCAGGGCAGTTTGTTCGTTACTGCCTCATCAAGTTTATCATCCAGGGCAGTTTGTTCGTTACTGCCTCACCAAGTTTATCATCCAGGGCAGTTTGTTCGTTACTGCCTCACCAAGTTTATCATCCAGGGCAGTTTGTTCGTTACTGCCTCACTAAGTTTATCATCCAGGGCAGTTTGTTCGTTACTGCCTCATCAAGTTTATCATCCAGGGCAGTTTGTTCGTTACTGCCTCATCAAGTTTATCATCCAGGGCAGTTTGTTCGTTACTGCCTCATCAAGTTTATCATCCAGGGCAGTTTGTTCGTTACTGCCTCATCAAGTTTATCATCCAGGGCAGTTTGTTCGTTACTGCCTCATCAAGTTTATCATCCAGGGCAGTTTGTTCGTTACTGCCTCACCAAGTTTATCATCCAGGGCAGTTTGTTCGTTACTGCCTCATCAAGTTTATCATCCAGGGCAGTTTGTTCGTTACTGCCTCATCAAGTTTATCATCCAGGGCAGTTTGTTCGTTACTGCCTCATCAAGTTTATCATCCAGGGCAGTTTGTTCGTTACTGCCTCACCAAGTTTATCATCCAGGGCAGTTTGTTCGTTACTGCCTCACCAAGTTTATCATCCAGGGCAGTTTGTTCGTTACTGCCTCATCAAGTTTATCATCCAGGGCAGTTTCTTCGTTACTGCCTCACCAAGTTTATCATCCAGGGCAGTTTTCTGTATAGCCATCACTAGCCACACCAACAACGTAAGGTTTTTGTAGAACAATATACAATGTATTATTAGGTATCACGTAAAAGGTACCTTATAGCTATGGGTTACATGATTTTACATCCTTCCTCTATACTTTTAGTTTATAACTTCAAAACGCCTAATCCGATTGGCTTCAAATTTTCAACGCTGGTGTACTTTGGAAAAGTTCAGACAACTATTGTCATGTGCAGCTGCCCTCTGATATGTAAGCCAAAAGTTAATTGAATTTATGAGCTGACGGGGGTAGTAACTCCCTTTAATTTGAGTCCAACAACAAGATATACAATTTCTTTCAAAGAAACATTTGTAACTAATGAATCTATGTCTATGCTAGCCATACAATCTGACCCTCCATAGTTCAAAGAACCTATTTCTTTTGCAAATTCAAAGGAATTATCAATTGTGTACTTTGTTAATGTGTAATGGCACAAAGCAATCGTACGTAGAGACTCTTTTCAGGAAGAAGCCCTTCACCTACTTAAAAGACATTCCCCCCCCCCTCATCAACAATAATATTAATAATACTCTTCAATTTTAAAAATAAGGCAATATGGAGACATAACAACATGTTGAACATCACGCACAAATATAACAACACTTAATAGGATTGGTGCATATCTCTGCTTCACAGTGAGTTCCTTGATAGCTGAACTCAGTGTGAAATTCAGATATAATGGTTCGACAATCCGACAAATGGCAAAAACAACAATAGCAAAAGGAGAACCTCATCAGTACGACAGCTCATCTACATAAAGGTTTATCAAATGATTAATAAAACCTCATGTAAGTAAAACGTACGTGACGGTTTATCACTTCAAATATCGTTTAATATTAATAGTTGTTTTGTCTCCATGTGGACTAGTTTGTGCCAGTGTCTGTGTATTAGTTTGCTCTTGTATAAACGTTGGCACTTGATGCTACTTAACACAAGTATTGGCACACATCTCTCACTTGCTTCAACAATTACCAACAAGTGCAAGTCTGTTTACACCACTGACCCCACAGGATTTCTGGACGACCTTTGACCTTCAGCAGTGGGCAGTTAGCGTCTGCTTGAGTCAGTCACTGAGCAAATGGTAATATGGCCAAGCCCTCACCCCTGACATTCTGTGCCCACTCTTCAACACACCACTGATCCTACGCACTATTAAACGCTTGCAACAAGAAGCAACGCAACCTGGTGACTAGACGGTCTTGTGACTGTAATGTATGTGTGTGTGTACTCACCTAGTTGTGGTTGCAGGGGTCGAGTCACAGCTCCTGGCCCCGCCTCTTCACTGGCCACTACTCGGTCACTCTTCCGCTCCATGAGCTTTATCATACCTCTTCTTAAAGCTATGTATGGATCCTGCCTCCACTACATCACTACCCAGACTATTCCACTTCCTGACAACTCTGTGACTAAAGAAATACTTCCTAACATCCCTGTGGTTCATCTGAGTCTTCAACTTCCAACTGTGACCCCTTGTTGCTGTGTCCCATCTCTGGAACATCCTGTCTTTGTCCACCTTGTGGATTCCTCTTAGTATTTTATTGGTCGTTATCATATCCCCCCTATCTCTCCTGTCTTCAAGTGTCGTCAAGTCGATTTCCCTTAACCTCTCCTCGTAGTACATACTCATTAGCTCCGGGACTAGTCTTGTTGCAAACCTTTGCACTTTCTTGGCTAGGTGAGGGTTCCAAACTGGAGCTGCATACTCCAAATATGGGCCTAACGTACACAGTGTACAGGGTCCTGAATGACCCCTTTATTTAGATGTCGGAATGCTGTTCTTAGGTTTGCCAGGCGCCCGTATGCTGCAGCAGTTATTTGGTTGATGTGTGCCTCAGGAGATGTGCCCGGTGTTATACTCACCCCAAGATCCTTTTCCTTGAGTGAGGTTTGTAGGCTCTGGCCCCTAGACTGTACTCCGCGCGTGTGCGTGTGTTAGTTACTATTTTGTCCTAGGCACATGTCGATTAGACACTAGGCCTGTTGTATATATGTGTGTGTGTGTGTGTATGTGTAAGGAAACACTTCGAAATGTTTCGGCCCCGCCGGGAATTGAACCCGGGCCCTCCGTGCGTGAAGCGAGAGCTTTAGCCACCATGCCATCGGGGCGTGTGTGTGTGTGCGTGTGTGTTTCAGCCTGAGAAAGCGAAATGGATATATAGATTGAGAAAGAGAGAGATACACTTAAGCAGGAAGGAAAATCCAGCCTTGTTGATTGTATTAGTTCATGCACGCTCACGTACACGCCCACACATACACTGGCATGCAAACACGCAGAAGTGGGCTCATACTCATACGCTACGCCCATGCACGCATCCATGCATGCACACAAACACATACTACTTAAGAAGGATAAAAACTTAACACAACTTTGAAAGAGAGAATATTATTATTATAATCATAAGTAAGCGCTAAACCCACAATGGTCATACAGCGCTGTGGAAGACAATAATCAGGGGAGATAAGGCAAACAAGAGCACACAAACTGACTGAACGGAAGGGACTTGAAACAAATAGACACAGATGGAAGTTACAGATGCAAATGAATCACAGGAATGTTAGAAAGTACTTCTTTAGTCCGAGATTGGTTAGGGAGAGAAACGCTCTAGTCAAGGAAGTGGTGGTACGAGATTCCATACACAATTTGAAAGGGTAGGTATGACAGTCCGTGGAACAAGAAACTTATGAAATCACTCAAGTGAGCTCAGAAAAGTCTGTCAGGAGATGAGAATAGATCACCCACAACTACAATTAGGTGAGCAAACACACACTTTTCTGACGTCAGTAGCATCACGCATACCGAGACCATACCGAGTTTTTATACACCATCGTAATCTCTCACTGAGAACACCTCGCCAGTATCCTTGCCTGTTAATTTACCTGTGATTTACCTCTAGGAACCTCTCTAGTGCTCTTTTAAAGACTTGACCGTTTTTTCCAGCAACATTTCTTATAATATTATCTGCAGATATAATGTTGAAGAGTCGTGGATGTTGAAACAGTTTTATGTAGTTATGTACACCGTCTCTCTCAATCCAGCAGATTATCAGGTTCAGGGCCCGACATTCAAATATTCTCCAATATGTCCGTTATAAGCAGAGCATCCACAGTACTTTGACGAGTTATTGGTTCTAAGAGAGCATAAGTTAACTGTTCGGAAGTGTAATGTAAATTAGAGAGAGCAAGTCCACCATGGTACTATACACTGAGAGGTGTGTCTCTCAGAGCACTAAACTGAGAGTTCAGTCCCTATTTTAGGGATTCAAGTATTCTGCATAGGTGGCCAAAAGATATTAAGCTTAATTAAACAAGAGAAACTTGGTGTTGAACACATTCTAAACAACAGATTTTGTCTCTGCATCTGCTCGTTTATTTTGTTGGCCCTTCAATGTAATGATTACGGTGAAGGGCTCTTGATCCAAAGATTGGGAACTACCCCACCCCTTCCTTGGACTGAACCTGATCGCTTCCCATTCCTCAAACGCTCTAACACACATAGGGGGTTACCGCTTTCCCCTGACTGTAATAATAATAATAATAATAATGTGACTGGGCCACTTACGAAAAAAGCACGGCAGGTTTGGGAGATGGTGTGACAGGAAAGTGGAAGATGATGGTGGAGGTAAAGAGAGCTATGGAGAAATCAATAAGCAAACTTTGTAGGGATGGTAAAGTTCGCGATTGTGAGATAACTGCTACTACTACTACTGTATAGATAACTCACCGACTGACTCACTGACAGATCCAGCAACTGACTGGCTGACTGATTAAATAAACCAGCGATAGACAGGTAAACTGGCTAGAAAACCCACTGACTGACTGACATGTTCACTAACTGATTAGTTGACTGATCGATGCAGCAGCTGAATGACTGACTGACCGATCAAACGGCTGACTGGTTGACTGACAGATAGATACAACAGCTGACTAAAATGACTACCGCCCAGCTGGTAGCTCAGTTAACAGATGGACTGAATGGGTGACCCACCGACTGACCGGCTGACTGAGGGAACGGTGGCAACGACCCACATTCATGTAGCTTACATATCCGGTGGTGTGTTGCTTAACACACGCAAATCCTGTCCACTCAAAACACACGCAACACCTGTTCCTGCAAACACACAAGACTCACTCAAGAAAGCAATGCCATGTTCTTCTATATGGCGTGTTTTTCATACCACACACGCACATTTTTACCGATTAGGTAAATATATATATATATATATATATATATATATATATATATATATATATATATATATATATATATATTACTCTTCTGGTTTGTGGATCAGTCTCTGATTAATAACCACGATCAAGGACAAAAACTCACACATTATGAGGAAAGTTTAGGTTCATCCAGGGTCATTAATCAAGTCACAACTAATAATAACTTGACAATGATCCAGGTCGGGCCGCAACGTTGTCTAGTTTCCTAAGTTTGGGTTTTTGTGATTTGTGCCAGTCACAAATTAAAACCTCTATAAAAACACATAAATAACTTCATCAAAAATCCCACAGGCAAATTACAATTTCATAAAAAAAACATAAATTATAATTATAAAATTGCAACCTCTTCAAAAGTGCCGTCAGCATAACCACACTCAAGGATTCTCCTAAATGCTCACAGAGATCCCGACAGTCATCACTGTACATACAACACTTCTCATGACACTCATCACTGTACATACACACAACACTTCTTATGACACTCATCACTGTACATACACACAGCAACACTTCTCATGACACTCATCACTGTACATACACACAACAACTCTTCTCATGACACTCATCACTGTACATACACACAGCAACACTTCTCATGACACTCATCACTGTACATACACACAGCAACACTTCTCATGACACTCATCACTGTACATACACACAGCAACACTTCTCATGACACTCATCACTGTACATACACACAGCAACACTTCTCATGACACTCATCACTGTACATACACACAACAACTCTTCTCATGACACTCATCACTGTACATACACACAGCAACACTTCTCATACAGTGGCTGCTCGCAAGGAAGCTCATGTACGTAAAATAACGGCACTGCCACTGATACAGACAGGTGGTAACACAGTGACGCTGGTTCATACAGGTACTTACACAGTGACGCTGGTTCATACAGGTACTAACACACTGACGCTGGTTCATACAGGTACTAACACAGTGACGCTGGTTCATACAGGTATTAACACAGTGACGCTGGTTCATACAGGTACTAACACAGTGACGCTGGTTCATACAGGTACTAACACAGTGACGCTGGTCCAAACAGGTGGAAACACCCTGACGCTGGTCCACACAGGTAGTAAGTGACGCTTGTCCACACAGGTAGTAACACAGTGACGCTGGTCCACAACGTAACACTGACTGGTCCACACAGGTAGTAACAGAGGTCACAACACTGTCACGTACCACTACGTATTTTGTAGCAACTCTCCGGTGACTTGACAATACTGCTGCAGAGGTCAACTGTCTCATCAATCTTATTAACGCCAACTTTCAGAAAACGGCTTCACAAAGCTCCTGGAGAGCGAAACGTTGCCACAATGTCACATTAGTTGCATTTGTGTCCTTTTACCTAACATATTGTGGGTAATTCTACCAAGATTAATACAAAAATATCACCAGCAGTTCGTATCCCTACTGGTGAAATAAGTACCCATTAAACTTAATTCTCTCTTTTATCAAAATTTTCACCAGGATCATTTTTCATACCCATCGTTTTAAGTTTTTTTTAAATATTTATTTCCTGGCGTTTTATTGTACACATCACAAACTATAAGAAAAATTTACCCACGTGTCTTCAAGTAATAACTTAGTAATATTCAAGTTACAATGGTAGAAATCAAGCTCTTGGCCCCTGTGACTTATGCGAGGGATCAGGTTCCATCTATGCCCTATCAGAGTGTGCAGGTTCGAATTCTAATGTGGACAGAGAGATAATGTTTATATATATATTACATAATATGGTACAAAATATGTAAGTTCCTCGTCCTTTTCCCTACCCCCCCCCTACCCCCTGCTCCCGCAGCAGAGCCAACAACAACATACTTCCTCGCCGCCTTTCACTACCACACCTGACAATCACAAACCACCTCAGTAACGTCAGGAGATAACTGCCTCGTTCTGGGGGAAACTCCATTTCTCATAAGCAGTTAAAGTCGTTTAAAATGTCATTTACAAGCAAACAACCTCAAATATTACGAGCCACACCTCCACAGTGGCCAGTGCCCTAATGCAGTCAAGAATATGTAATTAGACGCAATCTAAAACTGATTCCAAACAAAGTGTGCACTACTTGTCTTCCTCTCGGCAGGCTCTCCAGGTATTTCTAGGCCGGAATCACAAGAGTTAATGTAACCCGCACTTACAAGAGGAAACTTGTGACGTTTCGGTCCACCTCGAACATTTATGCCATGAACTGTCTACTGCAGGTAACACCAGGTACACACAGGTGTGTTTCTTAGTGCACATACGAGAGGCAAGTATGTTTATATGTTTATATATATATATATATATATATATATATATATATATATATATATATATATATATATATATATCCAATAGGTATGTTTTATTACATAATATGGTACAAAAGATTTGAGAGATACATTGTTGATATAAAGATGGCATATACAGTACACGAGGTGAGAGATACATGTCTAGTACATATTGTTACATCTTTGTCACTGATTACAATGCGAAAATCTCATCCAGCTCTTCCGAGCTGGTGCGCGTGCCCAGAATACAGCATGCATTACCCCTCTGAACAGCAGCGCTGAGTCGCTGGAACAGAAAACTAGCTGCCCTGGGATCCCTAGTTACCCTGTTGAGTCTTTTGCCCAGCTCCTTGAGGAACTTAGATGCACTCTTTCCCCATGAGCCAAGGGTCTCTGAGCCTATGGGAACAAACATATAATGATGGGCAAGTTCTCCATATTTTCTCGACTTCTGGGACTCCCTGAAGGTGGCAGCAGCCCCTCCTTCCTCCCTGGTGTACTGGAGATAGGTATCAGCCAAGGTAGATGCACATGTGTAGTCCCACACCACCTGCTTGCCGTCTGTCCAGGCTTGAAGGGTGATACCATCTGGACGCTTTTGGTTGCCATCAGATCTGCATAGTTGGGGTGGTTCCCTTACTGCTGGGCATCCGGCTGTTGTGAGGCTCCTCTTGATATATATATATATATATATATATATATATATATATATATACAAATAGGCGATCTTAACTATGCAAGACAAGCCACGGGGGGTGGAAATCTTTAGCTCAAGTACTTTCGCACCTCTCAGTGCATCATCAGAAGCTATGCAATGTTGCAAGGCTGCAACTGAAAGAGTGAGGGGAAGTTTTTTCTCAGAATAGCGCAGTGCGGGTATAGTTCCTGCTGTTGGCTCTCTTAGAATGGCCAGCGGCTAGTGTTACAAAAGGCACAACCGCCATCCCCATACACACATACCGTGAAGTGTATCTCTGTATATACATCGTGAAGTGTTTACTTCAGATATTGGCATAAACCTTGTTAATAAATGCCGACAAGTTGCTTTAGAAAAACAGGTAAGCAAACACTAGGACATTAGAAAACATTTCGGTCCTGGGACCTTGTCTTTTAACCTCTGTATGTTAGAAGTGTTCAAGGTCCCAGGAGCGAAACGTTTTCTAATAAATATGTCCTAGTGTTTGCTGACGTGTTTTTCTAAACTAACTTCAGATATTATGCACCGAGAGGTGTGTATCCCTAAGTATATATACACCTAGAAGTGTATATCTCTTGTGTGTATCCTTAAGTACATATACACCTAGAAGTGTATATCTCTTACGTGTCTATACACCGAAAATGTGTGTATACATACAAGCTAATTATAAAAGCAAGACCATACGAACGTTTTTTCCGTTAAATCACTTGAACCCAATAAAAATATAATCAGCTTAAGTGCTAAATCCAAATAAATAATTTCAGGAAACATTAATATCAACTAAAGTAAGCATAACATAGCCTGTAACATCCTTCTTGATATATCAAATACTTGATTAAAGAACTACAAAGATTGAAGATTCACTGCAGAGGCGTGTTAAGAATGATCTCGTCAAAGACATGATTACACAGATGGTGAACTGGTGTGCAATTTAAATATTCGAGAGAGAAATGCTTCCTCCACTCCGTGTTTACAATATCACATGGTAATACACAGTGTATATGTATATATATGTTGGTAAGAGGACGGTATTTACAGATCAAACTCTTTACATAAGGGGATACCCTACCTTTGATATACCTTCGATGAGTTTCGAGTGTTTCTACTCCCAGGGCCTGGCCACGGGCCAGGCTGTTATTGCTGGATACCCGCTGTCCCACATATTCATCACAGCCTGGTTGATCTGCCTGGGGAGGGGAGGGGTGCAAAAAGTTGTGTGGGAGAAGTTGTATCTTTAAACAAAGGTTTTCTCTGCAAGTAGTGTCTTGTTACTGGCAATAATGCCATTCTAAAACATTATATAAACGTTGTTACATCTTCATGTGCCATAACACATGAAGATGTAATTCTGACTACTTGTAACTTGCTGTTAGTTGTTATTGCTTACCTTGTTTATCTTTGTATCAAATGAAATTCCCTCGGCTGTGGGGGAGTGCGCGTCAAAATTCCCTCGGCTGTGGGGGAGTGCGCGTCAAAATTCCCTCGGCTGTGGGGGAGTGCGCGTCAAAATTCCCTCGGCTGTGGGGGAGTGCGCGTCAAAATTCCCTCGGCTGTGGGGGAGTGCGCGTCAAAATTCCCTCGGCTGTGGGGGAGTGCGCGTCAAATTTCCCTCGGCTGTGGGGGAGTGCGCGTCAAAATTCCCTCGGCTGTGGGGAGGCGTCATTCCTCGGCTGTGGGAGTGCGCGTCAAAATTCCTCGGCTGTGGGGAGTGCGCAAATTCCCTCGGCTGTGGGGGAGTGCGCGTCAAAATTCCCTCGGCTGTGGGGGAGTGCGCGTCAAAATTCCCTCGGCTGTGGGGGAGTGCGCGTCAAAATTCCCGAAGGACTTAGGAAAAAAAAATTCTGCAGAAACATAATTAATTTTAATTAAAGCACGCGCCATAGCTCCTGAGCAGCTGTATGACACATGTGAAATGTCATATATATATATATATATATATATATATATATATATATATATATATATATATATATATATACATATATAAACTTTATTTTATTTATATATAATAATTTGATAAGGACTGCATTATAATTACAAAGATGTGTTTGTCAACAATGACATTTCACGTTTCATACAGCTACTCAGGAGCTATGGCGCGTGCTTTAATTAAAAGTAATTATGTTTCTGCAGTGATATATATATATATATATATATATATATATATATATTGTGTGTGTGTGTGTGTGTGTGTGTGTGTGTGTGTGTGTGTGTGTGTGTGTGTGTGTGTGTGTGTGTGTGTGTGTGGTGTGCTTGTGTGTGGAATTTTTAGTTATTTTTCCCTGGCGTTCTTTGAGTTGTTCTTCTCTATCACTCCTTTTTGTTTATACTTTATTAGTTTATATATACTACATTTGATAAGGCCATATTTCATACAGCTACTCACAAGAGCTAAGACGTGTGCTTTAACTGAAATAATAAGCGGGAGACTCGAGTTTGTCCGCTAACAGCAAAAACTCTGGGGACCCATGTTGTGTCTGTAATGCTTTGACTAGCACCCACAGTATGGGTATGGAGGGTTGCATAATAGTTATGTCAAATCAACTAACAGCAAAAGAGGCATTACTAAACAGAGCAGACTTGACACTGAGGGCCTCTCAGTAACGACGATACCTCGTGTCTGGGAGGTCAGTGCAGATCGAATACTCAATATACTTGTGCAGATTTTTTTTTCCTTTCGGGAGGCGACGACCCCTCTCGAGGGAACTAAGACCATTTTTTATTTGAGGTTCAAAGTGTCTTCCTGTGTGTTCCAAATAAGTCCAAGAATATTGGTGCAATCAGGAATACCAACTTCAGGGATATTTAGTTTAATAAGTTCCCTTTATTTAGTTGAATTAGTATTACACATCCTCAGAGGCGTATTTGCACCTGTCATTTCCTTGTTAGCTTCTATATAATATAGGGAATTCAAATTCTCCTCTTTATTTACAGTACCTTGAAGATTGTCCACATAAAAACTTTTATTTAAAGTGTCTTTGAAGGGACTTTTATATTTCCTCAAATGTGTATTAAGAGTAGCAAGCTTCCAGCAAGAAAGGTGAGGATGTTGCTCCAAACAACACACACTTGAAACAATGTTTTCACAGGATTTTGAGGGTTATGTGGATCCTCTGGCTACAGAAATCAAGTATAATCTCTATTTCTTTTGGAAAAGCCTTGGAAATATCAGCAGTGTAGGCATTGGGATTTGTGTGAAATTTCATGAGCACGTCTCCAAGCTTCTCGGTAAGTGAGGGTCCTGTCATTAGACAGTCATTAAGACTCGCTACACGTGTGAGAAAGTAGAGAAAGGGATCTTAGTTCCCTCGAGAGGGGTCGTCGCCCCCCAAAATGAGAAAATTTTCTCCACAATACTCCTTACAAAAATGTTTACTTTCACGATATTATGGAGACATTTGAAGACAGAGCAGCAGGTCTGTGCTCCTGGTCTCCAGTTCCAACCCCAAGGTACGCACTGTGCTGCTCTCTTCCACACTCTATGTAGTACACTACAAATTTGTATTAAATTCATCATGACGGACGACACCTGTAAGGATTATATAGAGCATGGGGCATGCGAAAGGTTAAGAAGGTTTTTATCAGAGAAAGGGAAAGGTACTTTTAGCGCCCTCAGCTAGAAAGGAACACAGGAATTACTTTCAAGACTCCGGCAGACCACAACACCGGATATTATCATGGACAAGCTAATTGCTGTTCACACATAAAGACCAACGTTGCCAGCAGTACGCTTGTTACTTTAACACGTGTTGTGAAGCCAGTAAGTTGCCACAACCCACTTCCAAAATGCTCCTCCAGCAAGATGCCATACAAACTTCTTTAGCAATATCTACATCAACGTGTATTAAAAAATCAAGCAATTCGCAACCAAAATGTTGTTATTAGTATTATGAACAATATATGTTAAAATTACATCTGTCAAATGCCAAGCTGAGATTGGCCCATCATGCCTTAAAATGTTTTAATTCGTGGAGAGAGTGGTGACAACACAGGCTGGCGACCTTTAAGGCTTGCTCTACCATCAACTACATTCTCTGTAATTACCTAACCACAGGCAACAAGGAATAAACTAAACCACTCTAATTACAGCAGTACTGGGCCGCTATGAACACGCTGGAGAGACAAGGATCCGTGGTTAGGAGAGGGGGGAGGGGAGGTTAGAGAGATGGGGGGGGAAAGGAATGCTAAATGGGAGGGGTATTTGAGGTATTGCCCTGCATCTCACAGTTATCACTACCTACTAGTTATTCACTAAACATCTGATGTTACACTAGTGAAAAGTTCATTTAAAATGAACTCTCCATCATTTGAGAAAAGTTTGAGATTAAAAACTCAGGATTGTACCCTCTGTTAGTTTTAAAATAAGTATGCTTCTTGCTTTCTTCCCCTAATATAATAACTGCGGATCTTTAACAAGATGTACCCTGACACAGATTCGTAAATATAATGCAATAGTCAAAGTGATCTCTCAACCAAAACAAAGAGCAGACAACACAAAACTCTTAAACATGGCTGACAACTCAAGCTCTGCCTATAACAAGCAACACAAACCCTCGCCCACAGGAGAACAGACAATACAAGCTCTCACAGCAAATAAGCAGACAACACAAGTTCTCACCCACGCACCGATAAGAATTTATCTACTGTAAATCACGTGAGTGATGAGCTATCAGGTGTGTTTTACACGTGATAGACGAGGCCCTATTGTTATTTACTACCTGATTCACACTCACATGTAAACCACACATCAACATACATATCACACGCTCTCTCATACACATGAAACACACATCAACATACATAGACCATAATTTTTAAAGGGGTGGACCGGTAAGCCAGCTGAAGGCCTCGGTCAGATGACCAAAAGCTCCAACGGCGGGTCATCATCAGGAAACACCTGTCCGGTGTCCTGATGAACCTACCTTACACGTTCTCTCATACACACGAACGACACACCAATGTCAGTTATAAGTGAAGCGCTAAACCCGTGCGTCATTCGGTACAAAGAATGATGAAACACCATCAGCAGTCCAGCAACCGGGATACAAGCATGGAATGCTTGTGCCCGACACACTAACACACACTAACATACACTAACATACACTAACACACACTAACACACACTAACATACATACACAATACACTCTCAGATGCTACTCATCAACTAGCACTGGTTGTAATGCAGTGGGTAAACCTTCAGTGTACGTTTCACCCACTGTGGGGGTGAAACAGTGTAGTTAATATGGCACCTAGTGGCACTACCAAGTTTAGTTAATGTGGTCGGCACCATAATGTCTAGTTCATGGTGGTCAGCACCACCATGTCTTGTTCACATCAGAAAAACTAATTTGAACAGGTAAACGTGTGTTGAACATTTATTCTGAAGCCTCTGAATAAGGCTCAATAAACATTAACCTTTGACACGGGTTTTTGTAGTTGATCACGAGAACGTTACATTATTATATCCTGCTGTGTACGGAAATGACTCTCGTAGGCGACCGTGGAAAGTTCACAGGGAAGAAAATAAACTTTACTAATAGAGGATTAGCTACTGAAGCAAAAAGTTTTAGTTGTTGTAGCAAGAAGTTTTAGCTGTTGCATCAAGAAGAGTTAGCTGTCATAGCAAGAAGGGTTAGGTGTTGTAGCAAGAAGGGTTAGGTGTTGTAGCAAGAAGGGTTAGGTGTTGTAGCAAGAAGGGTTAGGTGTTGTAGCAAGAAGGGTTAGGTGTTGTAGCAAGAAGGGTTAGGTGTTGTAGCAAGAAGGGTTAGGTGTTGTAGCAAGAAGGGTTACCTGCTGCATGAAGAAAGTTTAGCTCCTGTTGCAAGAAGGGTTAGTTGCTGCAGCAAGAAGGGTTAGCTGCCGTAGCAACAAGAGGCAGTAGAGGCTCTTGTCACAAGAGGGCCCCACTCTGTGACAATGGTCACTTAAGAAAGAGCACTGAAGCAGGCATATTGGCCTATGCTAGGCAGGTCCTAGTCACCTACTGGCCTAAGACAGTCACTATCCACCAACTAGCGTGAACATTTTGTTTTCGACATTTTTATATAGTTCATACATATAAATAACACACAATACGCGGTTTATAGCATTTTACTGAGAAAACGTTTTGTCCACCAAGGACATAAACCGCATACTGTTTTATTGACATACTTCTGGGTATATTCTATCACTGATATACATTTATATAGTTCAGTTTAGTCACAAGTGTTGTCCTGCCTCACCTTTAAGACACGCCATGATGCTAGTGAAGGGTTCTTGATCCAGACAACTACAGCTACATTCCCCTTCCTCGGATGAAATATGATTACCTCTCATTAGGGGTAAGTCAAAGTATCGGTATCAGTGGTATCGGCCTAAAACTGAGTATGAGCATCGGCAAAATTCTTGGCATCGTCCCCTCACTCATTATATCCTACCTCAGCTCCTTTCAAAGTCACTTCATATCTAAAATATATTATCAGTCTCCCAGGATGCAACCCACCACACACTAACTCCCAGGTGATCACATACTGCCAGATGAAACTGGCAGCAGATATAAAGAAACTTGTCCAAACATCTCGACCAGCCCTAATATCGTGTCAAAGTCCTTTCGGTTGTAAGCCAAATGCTGTACCACTAAACTACAAGCCACTTTTTTTTATCCAGTTACGACAAAACAAAAATAGTAGTGTTAAAACTGAATACGAGTGAAGAGGTTTGCAGATTTATCAAACAACAAAAGACTCATAATCTGGTGCTGTCATATGATGATCCACAGCTGGTCATCTGACCGAATCCTTTCCCTGGGTTACCGGTCCACCCCTTTAAAAATTATGGTTATGATTATAATAATTTTTGATGAAGGCATCTTAAAACAGCGAAAATAATCTAACACAGATATTTCTATTGTGCTTATTGGCTGCCAGTTTTCTGCTCGCGAGGCACAATATTTTATTACTTTAATAGTATATATATTTATATTTTCACCCTTGTGGTATGTTATAATTGGTTATTTGTACATACAGCGGAGAACGTAACCTACCTTAACCAAGAAATTTAATGCAAACCTTAAGTGAGAAAGCAACATACATAGATGCTTACGAGAGTTAAGATGGATAGAAAGCCTATCTGTTGTCTTGAAAGTTATGCTATACCCTGTAATTTGTATTTCCCAGATGCTACTAGTATAACTGTATAATAAAATTAGTGAAGCTGCTCCTAGTGTTTGTCAACATTACTTCAATATTTCTTTGATAACAGTGAAAGAAAAAATCTTAAATTACCCAACAAATGCGTTCTTTATATTTCCTCCTGTATTAGGATTTTGTTCTTATTCTCCCTCCTTCACTAGCCACATACCTGCATGTCTCAGTATTATCTCTCTCCTCTCACCTCTAATCCATTTATCCAATTATCTACCTATTTATCTTAGCTTAACAATAACATTTAAAGACCGTGTCAGCGAGCTGGGCAGCTCATCTTCTGGAAACAAAGACACTGGTAGCAGAAAATCCTCTTAAGAAATTTCGCCCAAGGCTGAGCTTCACCAAGTATGCAGGAATAAGCAAATACACCGCCTAAGTTCAAAGGTGAGATCAGGTACAGGTGAGGTCAGGAGAGTTCAGGTATTGGCGAGAGTAGGGGATGAGGTTAAGGTGGCAGGTTTATGCTTATTACATGAATCACGGATAATGTGAACAGTAAGTTTAACTAATATATATATACATTCCACTGTTCTGTTCGGCGGTATTGGTGAGGAGGATCGTGGTTGTTTCCATAAATCTACGTTTAGTCTTGTTCTCGCAGTGTAACTTGTGCTCTCCCTCAGTCCATAATGTGAGTGTTGGTTGCAAAGGACGACTCGTGTGTTTTTAATGTTATCCATCCTGAAGGCGTGTCTGAAGGTCTCGGCCAGTCTCCCCAACATGAAACTTTTCGCATTCACAACATAGTATGTTGTACACTCTTCCTGTGTATGTAGTTCTGGGTCTACACCTGGTAATCTCCTTCATAGTATTATTATATTAATAGAATACAATTTGGACAAGTAGATGAGGGACTGACAACCTCAAAATTGCTTCTCCTTCACGGCTGGTGTACTAACCGCCTCTTATTTACTTCTCCATTGCTTCTGCTATCTCCGATATCTAAGTCATCTCTGCAATCGACTGAAGAAGCCTGCTGAGCAGGCGAAACGTTTTGACAATAAAGATACCCAACTGCTGTACTTGTATCTTACTCATCTTTGATAGTTTTGGTGGTAAGGACTGTCACATCCATATTAGCTTTACGGAGAATAAAGCGATGATGATGGCAGTCTGCCCTGTGGGGAGGTTCAGTCGTCTATCGATGATGGTATATACTACTTGGATATGCTGTTTATAAGAGTAGACTGAATATTAAATTGTTATAAAATACCGACAGGTAGGCAAGTTAGACACATGTGCAACAGTTAGGTATCTTTATTCCGAAACGTTTCGCCTACACAGTAGGCTTCTTCAGTCGAGTACAGAAAAGTTGATACAAACAGTAGAGATGTGAAGACGATGAAATCAGTCCATCACCCTTGATGACGTAGTATACTATATGTGGTGGAAACTTTATAATAATAATTAATAATAACAAAAATAACTGGTGAAGTAAATGAATTCTAGGTAGCGTCGTATAATTCTGGGATGGTATGCGACAAAAAGCCACAAAATATAATTCACAAGCCTGAACAATTAAGAGAACAGGTACATTAATATCGTGCAGGTACTGGCACACACTGTCCAAGGCTGACCACCAACACCACCACAGGTAACAAGAGTGTCTGGTTTTTACACGTGTGCTGGTCACGTTGCTTAGTGCTCCCTTCCTTCCTCACCACCACCACTATCACTCTTGCTAGCGCAATCACCATCACCAACACTCATGTTGACACCAACACCATAATCGCCACAACTCAAAATTACTACAATCACCATTTCTTACCACCACTATCACTCTTACTAACACTACAACCACTATCACTCTTACTAACACCACTACCACTATCACTTACTTATACCACCACCACTATCACTCTTACTAACACAACCACCACTATCACTCTTACTAACACCACCACCACTATCACTTACTAACACCACCACACCACTGTCAATCTTACTAACACCACCACCACTATCACTTACTAACACCATCACCATTATCACTCTTACTAACACTACCACCATAGACTATCACTCTTACTAACACCACCACCACTGTCACTCTTACTAAAACCACCACCACTGTCACTCTTACTAACACCACCACCACTATCCCTCTTACTAACACCACCACAACTATCACTCTTACTAACACCACCACCACTATCGCTCTTACTAACACCACCACCACTATCACTCTTACTAACACCACCACCGCTATCACTCTTACTAACGCCACCACCACTACCACTCTTACTAACGCCACTATCACTCTCACTAACATTACCACCACTCTCACCACCACGACTACTGATAACACAACCACCACTGCCAACACCAGAACTACCCACACCATAACAATCACCGTGACTACCACTACCATCATTATCAACACCATAACCACCACTATCACCTCGTCTCACCCTGCATCCTCAAAATACAAGGTTAGTTTCCTAACACTCGTGCTTGCGCCTTTTCCTGAAGTCTAAACAAAAAAATGCACATTTATTTGTTAATACGAACATAATAATATAAAGTTTAATTAACTAAAATTTACATGTGGTTAACCACTAATAACCAAATTACATAGACGGGAGGGTAACGCCTGGCAGGAGGGAATGCAAGATCGTCACTCATCTTGTAAAGTAATAAGTTAGTTATATGCGTATACAGAGAAACAATAAGAGGGCCTGCAGCCGTGCACTGCTACACTAATGACCGATTCATCAAAACCGTTAAAAAATAATCTGAAAATACTTAAAAAATCTGAAATATTGCGAATAAATACCCTCAGGGAATGTTCCTTGACGCTGGTGAGGGGCTCTTGATCTAGGGAATTGGATCTGTGCTCCAGTTCCCTGAACTGAGCCTGAATACCTTCCATCAACCCCCCCCCACCCACAGGCACTGCATAATCCCTATGGGTTTAGCGCTCATAAGAACATAAGAACATAAGAAAGGAGGAACACTGCAGCAGGCCTGTTGGCCCATACTAGGCAGGTCCTTCACAATCCGTCCCACTAACAGAATATTTGCTCAACCCAATCTTCAATGCTACCCAAGAAATAAGCTTTGACAATTCTACCCACTCATGCGCGAGTCCCACTCAAATCCAACCCCTCTCACTCATGAATTTATCCAACCTAAATTTGAAACTACCCAAGGTCCTAGCTTCAATAACCCTACTAGGCAGACTGTTCCACTCATCAACTACCCTATTTCCAAACCAATACTTTCCTATATCCTTTCTAAATCTAAACTTATCTAACTTGAATCCATTATTGCGGGTTCTCTCTTGGAGAGATACCCTCAAGACCTTATTTATATCCCCTTTGTTAATACCCATTTTCCACTTGTATACCTCGATCATGTCTCCCCTCATTCTACGTCTTACAAGTGAATGTAATTTTAGGGTTTTCAATCTTTCTTCGTAAGGAAGATTTCTAATGCTATGTATTAATTTAGTCATTCTACGCTGAATGTTTTCTAACGAATTTATGTCCATTCTGTAATATGGAGACCAGAACTGAGCTGCGTAATCTAGGTGAGGCCTTACTAATGATGTATAAAGCTGTAATATAACCTCTGGACTTCTGTTGCTAACACTTCTTGATATAAATCCCAGTAATCTATTTGCCTTATTACGTACGCTTAGGCATTGCTGTCTTGGTTTAAGGTTGCTGCTTACCATCACCCCCAAGTCCTTCTCGCAATCTGTATGGCTAAGTTCTACGTTAAGAACATAAGAACATAAGAAAGGAGGAACACTGCAGCAGGCCTGTTGGCCCATTCTAGGCAGGTCCTTCACATTCCATCCCACCAACAGAATATTTGTTCAACCTAATTTTCAATGCTACCCAAAAATAAGCTTTGATAATTTTATTTACTCATGTGCAATTCCCACTCAAATCCAACCCCTTTCACTCATGAATTTATCCAACCTAAATTTAAAACTACCCAAGGTCCTTGCTTCAATAACCCTACTAGGCAGACTGTTCCATTCATCAACTACCCTATTTCCAAACCAATACTTTCCTATATCCTTTCTAAATCTAAACTTATCTAACTTGAATCCATTATTGCGGGTTCTCTCTTGGAGAGATATCCTCAAGACCTTATTTATATCCCCTTTGTTAATACCCATTTTCCACTTGTATACCTCGATCATGTCTCCCCTCATTCTACGTCTTACAAGTGAATGTAATTTAAGGGTCTTCAATCTTTCTTCGTAAGGAAGATTTCTAATGCTATGTATTAATTTAGTCATTCTACGCTGAATGTTTTCTAACGAATTTATGTCCATTCTGTAATATGGAGACCAGAACTGAGCTGCGTAATCTAGGTGAGGCCTTACTAATGATGTATAAAGCTGTAATATAACGTCTGGACTTCTGTTGCTAACACTTCTTGATATAAATCCCAGTAATCTATTTGCCTTATTACGTACGCTTAGGCATTGCTGTCTTGGTTTAAGGTTGCTGCTTACCATCACCCCCAAGTCCTTCTCATAAGAACATAAGAACATAAGAAAGGAGGAACACTGCAGCAGGCCTGTTGGCCCATACTAGGCAGGTCCTTCACAATCCATCCCACTAACAGAATATTTGCTCAACCCAATTTTCAAAGCTACCCAAGAAATAAGCTTTGACAATTCTACCCACTCATCGCGAGTCCCACTCAAATCCAACCCCTCTCACTCATGAATTTATCCAACCTAAATTTGAAACTACCCAAGGTCCTAGCTTCAATAACCCTACTAGGCAGACTGTTCCACTCATCAACTACCCTATTTCCAAACCAATACTTTCCTATATCCTTTCTAAATCTAAACTTATCTAACTTGAATCCATTATTGCGGGTTCTCTCTTGGAGAGATATCCTCAAGACCTTATTTATATCCCCTTTGTTAATACCCATTTTCCACTTGTATACCTCGATCATGTCTCCCTCATTCTACGTCTTACAAGTGAATGTAATTTTAGGGTCTTCAATCTTTCTTCGTAAGGAAGATTTCTAATGCTATGTATTAATTTAGTCATTCTACGCTGAATGTTTTCTAACGAATTTATGTCCATTCTGTAATATGGAGACCAGAACTGAGCTGCGTAATCTAGGTGAGGCCTTACTAATGATGTATAAAGCTGTAATATAACCTCTGGACTTCTGTTGCTAACACTTCTTGATATAAATCCCAGTAATCTATTTGCCTTATTACGTACGCTTAGGCATTGCTGTCTTGGTTTAAGGTTGCTGCTTACCATCACCCCCAAGTCCTTCTCGCAATCTGTATGGCTAAGTTCTACGTTATTTAACTTATAAGTGCTTGGGTCATGGACACTCCCGAGCTTCAGAACCTTGCATTTATCTACATTGAACTGCATCTGCCACTTTTCTGACCACGAATTAAGTTTGTCTAAATCTTCCTGAAGTTCTATGACATCTATGTTTGAATCAATTATCCTACCTATCTTCGTGTCGTCGGCGAATTTGCTCATATCACTAGTAATTCCCTCATCAAGGTCATTGATATATATTATAAATAACAATGGGCCTAAGACTGATCCCTGTGGAACACCACTTGTTACAAGTCTCCATTCGGATTTAACCCCATTTATGCACACTCTCTGCTTCCTATTGGTGAGCCATGACTCGATCCATGACAGCACTTTTCCCCCAATGCCATGAGCTGCCACTTTCTTTAACAGTCTCTGGTGCGGTACTCTATCAAAAGCCTTACTAAAGTCT
>WNWK01006750.1:0-102019 GCA_009830355.1 Cherax destructor | reverse complement strand
ATTCTATTATATTTCTCTCAACCATGGACTTGCTTGATACAACTTTCAGCATTTTGAAAATCAATTGATGGTTAAAATCTCTGATTTTCAAAATCTTAATGCTTGGGAAGAGTTTCAGGTCCTCTTCACAGAGTCGGGTGATGTCAGGCTACTGTGAGGTGTTGTCTTTGTTAGTGTGATGACGAGGTGTTGTCTTTGTTAGTGTGATGTGACTGAGGTGTAGTCTTGCCCCTTTATAAGCCTTTCTTGTCATGTTTCCTTTTATAGTTCCTTGATAATGTGAGTAGTCACGAAAGCGCTTGAATTCCTCTATTTTTTCATAGTGGTTGTCTTGCATATTTTGATATCACCTGTTTACTTTGATATTTTTGCATATATATATATATATATATATATATATATATATATATATATATATATATATATATATATATATATATATATATAATGTGTGTGTGTGTTCAGCATGCAGAAACAGGCGAGTATATACAGAGAAAGATCGCAGGCAGCAGAAGTCGAACCCACTACACTGAGACTGACAAGGTTCCTAAAGTGACGTTCTTATCCACTCGACCACAAATGCCTCGAGAGCTGGGCAGCCTTGTTTATAAGCCATTTTTCTTCCCAGACCTGGCACATCAGTAAGCCTTAAGCATGGTTTCAAGCTGTTTCAATCTCCTGTATGTTCTGACCTCACAAGCGATTTATATATCAATGCACCACGCAGAAACAAGCGGAGCCTTGTCAGTCTCCCTGTAGTGAGTTCGACTCCTGGCGCGCGCGCACACTTACAATTATTCACTATGTGGATAAGTAATACAGATAACTCACATTCTGCAGTACAGAAGTAACGACCCTCTTCATCGCCTGTGTGAGGCTCTATATTTCTTGTATGAGTCGGTCACATGTAGAACTAGGGAAGGCCCTGTGGAGTACAAATGTCTGGGGTATGCTTTGATCCTTATGATTGTAGCAGTGGGTGTTCTGGATCCTATGGTGATTCTATGCTGTGTGAAGTGCCAAATTGGCAGTATAAGTGGCAGTGTAAGTGACATTATAAGGCCATAGTTACAGTGAGAGTCAAGTCGTAGTTCTATATTTTTTGAAAGACAAATCGGTTAATGTGTGTAGTGTAACGTTTAACTAAAATAATTGTACGTCTTAGTGATTAATTTTAATTTTCCCTTTTAATTATTTGTTGGTTAATGGGATTTAAAGCCTATTTACTACATTAGGGTCATTAAGGCTGCATGTCACCTGTTCACCACCATTCATAATAACATCTCACGGTGTATGTATTATTTGTTGTATACATACTTGTATTATCCCATTTGTAGAGATTATCTTATCGTTTACCCAACCGTTCCCAGTATTTATATTATTAAGACATCGGTCGTTTCCCACCGAGGCAGGGTGACCCGAAAAGAAAAGAAGAAAAGCTTTCATCATCATTCACTCCATCACTGTCTTGCCTCTCTCAAGAAGACAGGGTAAGCATACCCTGTCCTCTTGCTCACCCTGTCCTCTTACTTACTCTGTCCTTTTACTTACCCTGTCCTCTTGCTTACCCTGTCCTCTTGCTTACACTGTCCTCTTGCTTACACTGTCCTCTTACTTACCCTGTCTCTTTGCTTACCCTGTCCTCTTACTTACCCTGTCCTCTTGCTTACACTGTCCTCTTACTTACCCTGTCCTCTTGCTTACCCTGTCCTCTTACTTACCCTGTCCTCTTGCTTACCCTGTCCTCTTGCTTACCCTGTCCTCTTATTACCCTGTCATCTTGCTTACCCTGTCCTCTTTTGCTTACCCTGTCCTCTTGCTTACCCTGTCCTCTTGCTTACCCTGTCCTCTTGCTTACCCTGTCCTCTTACTTACCCTGTCCTCTTTCTTACCCTGTCCTCTTGCTTACCCTGTCCTCTTGCTTACCCTGTCCTCTTGCTTACCCTGTCCTCTTGCTTACCCTGTCCTCTTGCTTACCCTGTCCTCTTGCTACCCTGTCCTCTTACTTACCCTGTCCTCTTGCTTACCCTGTCCTCTTGCTTACCTGTCCTCTTACTTCCCTGTCTTCTTGCTTACCCTGTCCTCTTACTTACTCCTGTCCTCTTCTTACCCTGTCCTCTTGCTTACCCTGTCCTCTTGCTTACCCTGTCTCTTGCTTACCCTGTCCTCTTGCTTACCCTGTCCTTCTTACCCTGTCCTCTTACTTCCCTGTCCTCTTGCTTACCCTGTCCTCTTACTTTACCCTGTCCTCTTACTTACCCTGTCCTCTTGCTTACCCTGTCCTCTTGCTTACCTGTCCTCTTTACCCTGTCTCTTGCTTACCCTGTCCTCTTGCTTACCCTGTCCTCTTGCTTACCCTGTCCTCTTGCTTACCCTGTCCTCTTGCTTACCCTGTCCTCTTTATTCCCTCTTTTCTTGCTCTACCCTGTCCTCTTACTTACCCTGTCCTCTTGCTTACCCTGTCCTCTTGCTTACCCTGTCCTCTTGCTTACCCTGTCCTCTTGCTTACCCTGTCCTCTTACTTACCCTGTCCTCTTGCTTACCCTGTCCTCTTGCTTACCCTGTCCTCTTACTTACCCTTGTCCTCTTACCCTGTCCTCTTGCTTACCCTGTCCTCCTTCTCTTCACCCTGTCCTCTTGCTTACCCTGTCCTCTTGCTTACCCTGTCCTCTTGCTTACCCTGTCCTCTTGCTTACCCTGTCCTCTTGCTTACCCTGTCCTCTTGCTTACCCTGTCCTCTTGCTTACCCTGTCCTCTTGCTTACCCTGTCCTCTTACCCTGTCCTCTTGCTTACCCTGTCCTCTTGCTTACCCTGTCCTCTTGCTTACCCTGTCCTCTTGCTTACCCTGTCCTCTTGCTTACCCTGTCCTCTTGCTTACCCTGTCCTCTTGCTTACCTGTCCTCTTCTTACCCTGTCCTCTTGCTTACCCTGTCCTCTTACTTACCCTGTCCTCTTACTTACCCTGTCCTCTTGCTTACCCTGTCCTCTTGCTTACACTGTCCTCTTACTTACCCTGTCCTCTTGCTTACCCTGTCCTCTTGCTTACCCTGTCCTCTTGCTTACCCTGTCCTCTTACTTACCCTGTCCTCTTGCTTACCTGTCCTCTTACTTACCCTGTCCTCTTGCTTACACTGTCCTCTTACTTACCCTGTCCTCTTGCTTACACTGTCCTCTTACTTACCCTGTCCTCTTACTTACACTGTCCTCTTACACTTGTCCTCTTGCTTACCTGTCCTCTTGCTTACCCTGCCCCTTTTCTTACTTTTTACCCTGTCCTCTTGCTTACTCTGTCCTCTTACTTACCCTGTCCCTTCTTATCTGTCCTCTTGGATTACACTGTCCTCTTAATGCTCCTCTTATGTCCTCTTATTTACCCTGTCCTCTTGTACCTGTCCTCTTGCTTACCCTTCTGTCTTACTGTCCTTCGGCTTAACTGTCCTTTAGCTTACCTGCCTCTGCTTACCCTGTCCTCTTGCTTACCTCTGTCCTCTTGCTTACCCTGTCTCTTGCTTACCGTCCTCTTGCTAACTGTCCTCTTGTACCCGTCTCTTGCTTACGTCCTACTTGTTTTACCTGTCCTCTTGCTTACCCGTCCTCTTGCTTACCCTGTCCTCTTGCTTACCCTGTCCTCTTGCTTACCCTGTCCTCTTGCTTACCCTGTCCTCTTGCTTACCCTGTCCTCTTGCTTACCCTGTCCTCTTGCTTACCCTGTCCTCTTGCTTACCCTGTCCTCTTGCTTACCCTGTCCTCTTGCTTACCCTGTCCTCTCTCCTGCCCTCTTACTTCCCCTGTCCTCTTGCTTCCACCTCTGTCCCTGTCTCTTGACCCTGTCCTCTTGCTTACCCTGTCCTCTTGCTTACCCTGTCCTCTTGCTTACCCTGTCCTCTTGCTTACCCTGTCCTCTTACTTACCCTGTCCTCTTACTTACCCTGTCCTCTTGCTTACACTGTCCTCTTGCTTACACTGTCCTCTTGCTTATTTAGCCGAGCTAAATAAGCTTAATGTGGGAAGTTATTTTTTAGCTTGGCACTCTCTCTAAGCTTTTGAATTCCCCCCCCCCCAGTGTCAGGAGGGTGGTGCCTGATACCGCGGAAGAGCTCTTGATTCAAGGAACTGGAGATAACTTTGTCACCCCCCCCCCCACTTCGTTCAATGAAGCCTGACTGCTCCACACCACCCCTGGTGTTCCCAAGCTGTTAGCCTCGAGGGTTTAGCGCTTCTGCGGGAATGTGTAATGATTCTTAAGTGGACAATAGATTTTTTTTTTTTGGGGGGGGGCGCGCGCGCGCACACACACACACCACACACACACACACACACACACACACACACACACACACACACACACACACACACACACCACGCACGCCCCGATGGCTAGCGCTCTTGCATCAAGCACAGAGGGCCCGGGTGTTTCGTTACACACACACACATACATACAACAGGCCTAGTGTCTAATAGACATGTGCCTAGGACAAAATGGTAACTAACTAACACACACACACACACATACACACACATACACACGAGTGAGTTAACAGTAACACAAGGATACCCTCCCTTGATCTCAACCTCCCTTATCCTCACCCCCTGATCCTCTCCCTGATCATCACCCCGTGATCCTCCCTCTCCCTGATCATCACCCCTGATCCTCCCTCTCCTTGATTCTCTCCCTGATCCTCACTCCCCTGGTCCTCCCTCTCCCTGATCCTCACCCCTTGATCCTCCCTCTACCTGATCCTCACCCCCTAATCCTCCCTCTCCCTGATCCTCACTCCCCTGGTCCTCCCTCTCCCTGATCCTCACCCCTTGATCCTCTCCCTGATCCTCCACCTCCCTGATCCTCCACCTCCCTGATCCTCCACCTTGATACCCCTGATCCTCCCTCTCCCTGATCCTCTACCCCATGATCTTCACCCCTGATCCTCCACCTCCCTGATCCTCCATCTTCCTGATCTTCCACCTTGATACTCACCCCCTGATCCTCCACCTCCCTGATCCTCCACCTTGATACTCACCCCCTGATCCTCCCTCTCCCTGATCCTCTACCCCCATGATCCTCACCCCCTGATCCTCCACCTCCCTGATCCTCCATCTTCCTGATCCTCCACCTTGATACTCGCCCCCTGATCATCACCCCTGATCCTCCACCTCCTGATCCTCCATCTTCCTGATCCTCCACCTTGATACTCACCCCCTGATCCTCCCTCTCCTGATTCTCCACCTCCCTGATCCTCTACCCCATGATCTTCACCCCTGATCCTCCACCTCCCTGATCCTCCCTCTCCCTGATCCTCCACCTCCCTGATCCTCCCTCTCCCTGATCCTCACCCCCCTGATCTCCGCTTGGCCCTCACTCACTTCTCTTCCTTCACTTCACTCTTGTCAGTGTAATGTTGAGCTGATCATTTGTCTCCTGGAAGTGTGGTTGCGTCAGCGTCTTGCGTCACCATGTGACGCAGCCCGCTCTCACAACCCCGTGACGTCATTATTTGTCCTAGATGGTAACGCAGTCTTATTACGCAGGTGGTAACACCTTATTACACAGGTGAAGATTTCATAATGTGACGCCAGTGGTGGTCACTGTGTGACGCTGGTGATAACGTAACTGTACGACGCAGATAACGTCACTAGATGACGCAGTGGATAACTTACATGGCTGACCATTATTTAAAGTGACATTTTGCCTATACAAATGACCTTTGAATTTGGTTTTTCATTTTTTTCCTGGATTGGGACTAGTCGACTTGCAAAAATATGTGTACTCACATATTTGTGGTTGTAGGGGTCAATTCACAGCTCCTGGCCCCGCCTCTTCACTGGCCGCTACTAGGTCACTCTTCCTGCTCCATGAGCTTTATCATACCTCTTCTTAAAGCTATGTATGGATCCTGCCTCCACTACAACTCTGTGACTGAAGAAATACTTCCTAACATCCCTGTGATTCATCTGAGTCTTCAACTTCCAACTGTGTCCCCTTGTTGCTGTGTCCCATCTCTGGAACATCTGTCTCTGTCCACCTGTGTGTGTGTGTGTGTGTGTGTGGAAGCCTTGGTGTTACTCAGAGATAAGATGAACAACTAGGAGAGATAAGAATCGTGTGTGTGTGTCCGCAAGCCAGTGAGTTGTAGTGTTGGTGAACACTGTTGGTGTTGGTGGACACTGTTGGTGTTGGTGGACACTGTTGGTGTTGCTGCTGCTGATGCCGTGGTAAGCATTTCTCGTCAGAAATATGACTCTGCTAAGACTAGTATTTGTATAAAGATTATAGAATTATCGTAGTGGTGGTGGAAGTCATGTGTTGGTTATGGTGCCAGTAGTGTTAGTTGTGGTGCCAGTAGTGGTGGTTGTGGTGCCCGTAGTGTTAGTTGTGGTGGTTGTGGTGGCTGTGGTACCCGTAGTGTTAGTTGTGATGCCAGTAGTGGTGGTTGTGGCTGTGGTACCCGTAGTGTTGGTTATGGTGCCTGTAGTGGTGGCTGTGGTACCCGAAGTGTTGGTTATGGTGCCAGTAGTGGTGGCTGTGGTACCCGTAGTGTTAGTTGTGGTACTAGTAGTGGTGGCTGTGGTACCCGTAGTGTTGGTTATGGTGCCAGTAGTGGTGGCTGTGGTCCCAGTAGTGTTAGTTGTGGTGCCAGTAGTGGTGGTTGTCATGGCTGTGGTACCCGTAGTGTTAGTTGTGGTGCCAGTAGTGGTGGTTGTAATGCCAGTAGTGGTAGTTGTAATGCCAGTAGTGATGGTTGTAATGCCAGTAGTGGTGGTTGTAATGCCAGTAGTGATGGTTGTAATGCCAGTAGTGGTGGTTGTAATGCCAGTAGTGGTGGTTGTAATGCCAGTAGTGGTGGTTGTAATGCCAGTAGTGGTGGTTGTAATGCCAGTAGTGGTGGTTGTAATGCCAGTAGTGGTGGTTGTAATGCCAGTAGTGGTGGTTGTAATGCCAGTAGTGGTGGTTGTAATGCCAGTAGTGGTGGTTGTAATGCCAGTAGTGGTGGTTGTAATGCCAGTAGTGGTGGTTGTAATGCCAGTGTGGTGGTTGTAATGCCATTAGTGGTTTGTAATGCCATAGTGGGGTTGTAATGCCAGTAGTGGTGGTTGTAATGCCAGTAGTGGTGGTTGTAATGCCAGTGGTGGTGGTTGTAATGCCAGTAGTGGTGGTTGTAATGCCAGTAGTGGTGGTTGTAATGCCATTAGTGGTTGTAATGCCATTAGTGGGGTTGTAATGCCAGTAGTGGTGGTTGTAATGCCAGTAGTGGTGGTTGTAATGCCAGTAGTGGTGGTTGTAATGCCAGTAGTGGTGGTTGTAATGCCAGTAGTGGTGGTTGTAATGCCAGTAGTGGTGGTTGTAATGCCAGTAGTGGTGGTTGTAATGCCAGTAGTGGTGGTTGTAATGCCAGTAGTGGTGGTTGTAATGCCAATAGTAGTGGTGGTGGTGCTCGTCGGAGCCTGGGGCAGCCGAGCTGGGCTTTTATCGTGGGTGGTGGTAATATATGTTAGACTTGAGACAGTACACTGTTGTGGGTGGTAGGATATCTAAGACATTAACATGAGCTGAGGCCTTGGTAAGAGTAATGTTTTCGTGCGAAGGCGAGAGGAGGGTCGCCGGTGTGGCTGGCAACTGTGCCGCTGGAAGTTGAGACACTCTTACTTGATGTCTTGCCAAGTTCTCTCTCCTTGTTCTTGTAGGGTAATACTGGCAGCTGTAACACTTGTACATGTCGCTGTACTCTCGGAGACGACTGTACTCTGGTATGGTAACAGTGGTAGCTGTAACACCCACTACATGTCGCTGTACTCTGTTGTATTTTTTAGAGTACTTCAGGTCTCGGACAACCTACAGTGTACACTTGCTACTAGGCGAGTACTATTGAGCATGTGTCTAGCGGTTAACGACCGGAGGATCGAGTCTAAAATTCTGGTTGACCTGGATGACCCACAAGGGTTTAGCGCTTCGCAGGGATTTGTAATGTTTATAGAAGTACTCATTGGTTTTAATACTTGTATGACAGGGGACCCATCCTGTATGATGGTGTATGACAGGGGAACCATCCTGTATGGTGGTTTATGACAGGGGAACCATCCTGTATGATGGTTTATGACAGGGGAACCATCCTGTATGATGGTTTATGACAGGGGAACCATCCTGTATGGTGGAGTATGACAGGGGAACCATCCTGTATGATGGTTTATGACGGGAACCATCCTGTATGATGGTTTATGACAGGGGAACCATCCTGTATGATGGTTTATGACAGGGGAACCATCCTGTATGATGGTTTATGACAGGGGAACCATCCTGTATGATGGTTTATGACAGGGGAACCATCCTGTATGATGGTTTATGACAGGGGAACCATCCTGTATGGTGGAGTATGACAGGGGAACCATCCTGTATGATGGAGTATGACAGGGGACCCATCCTGTATGATGGTGTATGACAGGGGGACCCATCCTGTATGATGGTGTATGACAGGGGGACCCATCCTGTATGATGGTGTATGACAGGGGAACCATCCTGTATGATGGTTTATGACGGGAACCATCCTGTATGGTGGTTTATGACAGGGGAACCATCCTGTATGATGGTTTATGACAGGGGAACCATCCTGTATGATGGTTTATGACAGGGGAACCATCCTGTATGATGGTTTATGACAGGGGAACCATCCTGTATGATGGTTTATGACAGGGGAACCATCCTGTATGATGGTTTATGACAGGAGAACCATCCTGTATGATGGTGTATGACAGGGGAACCATCCTATATGATGTATGACAGGAGAACCATCCTGTATGATGGTGTATGACGGGGGAACCATCCTGTATGATGGTGTATGACGGGGGAACCATCCTGTATGATGGTGTATGACAGGGGAACCATCCTGTATGGTGGAGTATGACAGGGGAACCATCCTGTATGATGGTTTATGACAGGAGAACCATCCTGTATAATGGAGTATGACAGGGGAACCATCCTATATGATGTATGACAGGGGAACCATCCTGTATGATGGTGTATGACGGGGGAACCATCCTGTATGATGGTGTATGACAGGGGAACCATCCTGTATGAAGGTGTATGACAGGGGAACCATTTTGTACGATGGTGTATGACTAGGGAACCATCCTGTATGATGGTGTATGACTAGGGAACCATCCTGTATGATGGTGTATGACTAGGGAACCATCCTGTATGATGGTGTATGACTGGGAACCATCCTGTATGATGGTGTATGACAGGGGAACCATCCTATATGATGGTGTATGACTGGGGAACCATCCTATATGATGGTGTATGACTGGGGAACCATCATGTATGATGGTGTATGACAGGGGAACCATCCTGTGTGATGGTGTATGACTGGGGAACCATCCTGTATGATGGTGTATGACAGGGGAACCATCCTGTACGATGGTGTATGACTGGGGAACCATCCTGTATGATGGTGTATGACAGGGGAACCATCCTGTACGATGGTGTATGACTGGGGAACCATCCTGTACGATGGTGTATGACAGGGGAACCATCCTCTTAAATTTATGTGTTAGGTAAATTTAATGTATCCTAGTAACATACCACGTAGATGAGAGTGTATCTAATATTGATTGGTTTGTTGGATAATGAGATACTGAGGGTATCGACCACAGGAGGCTCTGTGTACCACCAGTCAAGAGTAATACTTATAATAGGGATTGAAGTATACTCAGTGTATGTACACTTGAGAAATACACATCTCGGTGTATGTGAATTTTGATGATACACTGTTGTTTCATTTGTATTTTGTATGCTTGAAAGGTCACTTATAAAATATTATTAATATTTATAACTTATCACTATTATTATTATAAACGCCTGATAAATAAAGCGTTGGAGGTAATCGAAGTTTAACCCCAGGAAGGGGGGATGTAGTTGTAGTTCCTTGGATCAAGAGCCCTTCACCAACATCAAGGCACCCCCCAAAACTGAGAGCCGCTAGTGTTGACAACCACCACCATACAGTGAGTCACATAGATATTGATTCAATCACGTTTTATAAGATTGCAGAAAACGGGAGCAATGGTGTAGACAGGGTACGCTCTAATATTTCTGGTAAATCTTTCTGCTACAGGATTATCCTATGGGAATAGTATGGTATTATTCATGCTTGTGCCATTGGCGGAGCACTTTGAACGGTTACCCAGGTCACTCGCCCCTCATACCCATTAATAATATATGTATATGTCGTGCCGAATAGGTTAAACTTTCGAATTTGGCTTAAATAACAACGTTCTTTTTTCCGAATAAGGCAATCGAAAATTTGTGTATGCAATAATTTCGCAGAAATCATTCTGAACTTAACAAAATAAATATATTTCATTGTGTTTGTTTATTATTAAATTATTGTAAAATTATCTAAAATATATTTAGTTGGATTAGCCTAAATTAAATTGAGCTTGTTATAATAAGGTTAGGTAAGTTTTCTAAGGTTCTTTTGGTACAAAATTATTGATTTTTACATTAACATAAATGAAAAAAATAATTTTTTAAACGTATTGGAGAAAATTTTAGAAAGGACCTAATTTTAAAGGAGTTCTTACACTGCGACTAGCCAAGGATTCAAACCCATGCTGCTTTGGCCCGCCTCATGGTGAGCAAAAACACACGACGACACTCTAACCCACAGGACCAGGCAATCCTACAAGAATGACGCACCCAGCCAAGCTAGGTGTTTTACCGTCATCCGAGGACATACGGTGGTGTGGATGCCTCTGAGCTAATTTCATTATACTCCCTGTTTGGTGTACTAGCCCAACGAGCAGTATTTTTATAATGTAACCACGAACGAGTGGTATAGATCAATAACAATGCGACTAGCCAAGGATTCGAACCCATACTGCCATTCTTGTAGGATTGTGTGGTCCTGTGGGTCAGAGCGTCATGTATTTTCGCTCACCATGAGGCAAGCCAAAGTAACATGGGTTCGAATCCTTGGCTAGTCGCAGTGTTGTTAATTATCTATACCACTCGTTAATATAATATATATATATATATATATATATATATATATATATATATATATATATATATATATATATATATAACATCATAAATACAACTGATAAAATTAACAAATTTTATAACGAATATAAACACAAATACTCCTGCGAGGTAAACATGTCAGTATTCATGTGTGTGAGAGGCGGTCAATTTGGGGATGTGGGTATTCTTGGTAATGTTTGAGTGTAAAATTGATCGCTCGTAAACGGGGTTTTCTGGCAGAGAAAACGACTGTTACAAAAATTTTCCCAGTTTCTGTGATGTGGGTGGATAGGGAGAGACGGGGGAGACGCGAGGGAGCGGGGGCGGGAGCAAGCAGGTGTACGAGACAGTGGGCCGCAACAAACGCTGGCAAGCAGGTGGAGGAGAGCTTCCTGCCGCTGGTGTAATAGTAATAGTATTCTGGTGAGCTTGTAGGAGGCAGTAACAACACTGTTGTACCTGTAGGAGGGACTTAGGAACATCGTTGGCGCCACCTTCACCACACATCTACCTTCACTGTGAGTTACTCAAGGTCTCCAGTATTTTTTCTCACCACCAAACTCTCGCACCGGGAATACTTTGTGATAAGTTATAACGTTAGTTGAGTGCCATTCTGGGAAAGATTTTAAGGTTGGCTCTGTGACGTAGAGGATTCTCCTAGTTGTGACGTAGATACTTGCTGCTTCTGTGACTCACTTTTTTGTTCCTAGTACTATTTTATTGGTTAGTAAGTCAGTTTTGTGGCTAGTTATATTCACTCTTTGTGACACTTTTGTTTTCATAGTCAGTAAGTCTAGTTTGTTCTAGTTTAGTTAGTTTGTGTTGCTAGTTCTTTGTTTTGCTATATAGCGTTGTTTGTGTTTTCTTAGTAATACGTTTGTAGTTTGTGGCTAGTACTGACAGTTTTGTTAGTTTGTGGTAGTACTAGACAGTTTTGTTAGTTTAGTGGCTAGTACTAGACAGTTTTGTTAGTTTGTGGCTAGTACTAGACAGTTTTGTTAGTTTTGTGGCTAGTACTAGACAGTTTTGTTAGTTTGTGGCTAGTACTAGACAGTTTGTTAGTTGGCTAGTACTAGACAGTTTTTGTTAGTTTGTGGCTAGTACTAGACAGTTTTTGTTAGTTTTGTGGCTAGTACTAGACAGTTTTGTTAGTTTAGTGGCTAGTACTAGACAGTTTTGTTAGTTTTGTGGCTAGTACTAGACAGTTTTTGTTAGTTTTGTGGCTAGTACTAGACAGTTTTGTTAGTTTGTGGCTAGTACTAGACAGTTTGTTAGTTTGTGGCTAGTACTAGACAGTTTTGTTAGTTTTGTGGCTAGTACTAGACAGTTTTGTTAGTTTTGTGGCTAGTACTAGACAGTTTTTGTTAGTTTTGCGGCTAGTACTAGACAGTTTTGTTAGTTTTGTGGCTAGTACTAGACAGGTTTTGTAGTTTGTGGCTAAGTACTAGACAGTTTTGTTAGTTTTGTGGCTAGTACTAGACAGTTTTGTTAGTTTTGTGGCTAGTACTAGACAGTTTTGTTAGTTTTGTGGCTAGTACTAGACAGTTTTGTTAGTTTAGTGGCTAGTACTAGACAGTTTTGTTAGTTTTGTGGCTAGTACTAGACAGTTTTGTTAGTTTTGTGGCTAGTACTAGACAGTTTTGTTAGTTTTGTGGCTAGTACTAGACAGTTTTTGTTAGTTTTGCGGCTAGTACTAGACAGTTTTGTTAGTTTTGTGGCTAGTACTAGACAGTTTTGTTAGTTTTGTGGCTAGTACTAGACAGTTTTGTTAGTTTGTGGCTAGTACTAGACAGTTTTGTTAGTTTGTGGCTAGTACTAGACAGTTTTGTTAGTTTGTGGCTAGTACTAGACAGTTTTGTTAGTTTTGCGGCTAGTACTAGACAGTTTTGTTAGTTTGCGGCTACTACTAGACAGTTTTGTTAGTTTTGTGGCTAGTACTAGACAGTTTTGTTAGTTTGCGGCTAGTACTAGACAGTTTTTGTTTGGCAAAGACAGTTTTGTTAGTTGATAGACTAGACAGTTTTTGTTTTGCTGGCTAGTACTAGACAGTTTTTTTTGGACAGTACTAGCAGTTTTGTTTTGGGCTAGTATAAGACAGTTTTGTTAGTTTTGTGGCTAGTTAAGACAGTTTTGCGGCTGTGGTTAGGAAAACAGATTTTGTTTCTCAGGAAGACACACGTGATTGAAAAGGTCTCAATGTGCTGTCGATCTTTGAGGCCACAACTACCTTTCACAAGCATCTTTGAGGCCACAACTACCTTTCACAAGCATCTTTGAGGCCACAACTACCTTTCACAAGCATCTTTGAGGCCACAACTACCTTTCACAAGCATCTTTGAGGCCACAACTACCTTTCACAAGCTAATGTTTACATTTTCTTTTCTGCTTTTAAAACCAAAATACGCAGCTTTTAATTCTAATACTCTGGTTATTTGTCCTCTTGAGTTGATAGTACCAGTCTGATGGTATATAGCCTTAATTTTTAAAGGGGGTTGACTGGTAAGCCAGTGGAAGGCCTCGGTCAGATGGCCAAAAGCTCCAGCTGTGGGGTCATCATATGACTAAGACCCGCGTCAGGAAATATTTGTCATGTTTCCTGACAAACATAACCTAACCTGACCTGACCTTTGACTTCATTAACATCTTGGATGAGGAGGACAATTTAATGTCCTGATTTTAAAAATCAAGCAAGCGTTAAATCCGTATAAGGAGAGGAATAAAAGTCACAGTATGGTGCAGAAGGGAGCGACACGTCCTCAAAGGTCTGTAGTGATGCTGCTAAATGGGGATCTTGATCCAAGGAACTACTGCGCTTGTTCTTCCCTTGCTTGAGTCGATCCTGATTGTCTCTCCCATTGTCCAGGCGATGTACAACCCATACTGCTTTGAAGCTTCCCCCCCCCCCCCCGATGAAAATAAATGGGAATCCAGGTGTTGATTAATACTGAATTTACAGCGTCTTAATTTATAGTGAGTGTCCTAACTTAGTGAGTGTCCTAACTTAGTGAGTGTCCTAACTTAGTGAGTGTCCTAACTTAGTGAGTGTCCTAACTTAGTGAGTGTCCTAACTTAGTGAGTGTCCTAACTTAGTGAGTGTCCTAACTTAGTGAGTGTCCTAACTTAGTGAGTGTCCTAACTTAGTGAGTGTCCTAACTTAGTGAGTGTCCTAACTTAGTGAGTGTCCTAACTTAGTGAGTGTCCTAACTTAGTGAGTGTCCTAACTTAGTGAGTGTCCTAACTTAGTGAGTGTCCTAACTGAGTGTCCTAACTGAGTGTCCTAACTGAGTGTCCTAACTTACAGTGAGTGTCTTAATTTACAGTGATTGTCCTAATCTACAGCGAGTGTCCTTATCTACAGCGAGTGTCCTAATTTACAGTGCGTGTCCTAATTTACAGTGCGTGTGCTAATTTACAGTAATTGTCCTAATTTACAGTAATTGTCCTAATTTACAGTGTGCTAAATTACAGTGAGTGTCCTAATTTATTCGTTAGTTTTTCGTTGAATAGTTACTATCAAATGTAAATTTATTGATCATTGTTGTTGTGATGGTAATAGCAGTATTACCTACGGTCATTATAGAATATCATAACATAATGATGATGATTGGTAATGATAGCATAATGATGGATTGGTAATGATAGCATAATGATGGATTGGTAATGATAGCATAATGATGATGATTGGTAATGATAGCATAATGATGATGATTGGTAATGATAGCATAATGATGATGATTGGTAATGATAGCATAATGATGATGATTGGTAATGATAGCATAATGATGGATTGGTAATGACTGTAAATATGTTAATGCAAAGGACCATATTTTTTTCCGCCACCTCGATTGCTACCCCACCGAGGTAGTGTGACCCAGTATGACCTTGGTGCTACCCAGTATGACCTTGGTGCTACCCAGTATGACCTTGGTGTGACCCAGTATGACCTTGGTGTGACCCAGTATGACCTTGGTGAGACCCAGTATGACCTTGGTGCGACCCAGTATGACCTTGGTGCGACCCAGTATGACCTTGGTGCTACCCAGTATGACGCTGGTGCGACCCAGTATGACCTTGGTGCGACCCAGTATGACCTTTGTGCAACCCAGTATGACCTTGGTGCGACCCAGTATGACCTTTGTGCAACCCAGTATGACCTTGGTGCGACCCAGTATGACCTTGGTGTGACCCAGTATGACCTCAGTATGACTTTAATGTAACCTTAGTGTTCCCAGTTGTGACAGTTATGTGTGTGGTGCATCTAAATTACATGGAGTCATTAGGTGACTTCTCCCTCCCCTCTTTCCCCTCTCTTCCATTGCCTCTTTCCCCTCCTCACTGTCCCTGCTGTCCTGATAGATGGTAATTGCCAAGTGATAGTGACTGCAGCTGTGCTGGAAGGTAACCTTTGAAGCTGTCGTAGCTGATGAACCTTTAATGGAATACTTGACGATATGACAGTGAAACACCATCCTGTGTGATGGAATATGACAGTGAAACACCATCCTGTGTGATGGAACATGACAGTGAAACAGAACTAGCTATTACGAACACAGGTAATAAATGGCCTGTGAGACCTGGTCGTAATGGGAATTGGAGCAAACAAACTGAGCAGTATACTGTAATGTATATTTTGCCTTCACCCACTGTATACCGGTATGTACAGATAAAATAATAAGTTTACACCACGGTGACAGATGGCAAAGCAGAAGCCAGAGACAGTGCACCGTACTCAACCAGCAGGTAGGCAAGTCTGCCAAATGCTTACCACAAGTGAACCACGTTGCTTCAACGTTGGCGGGCTTGCCTGTGATTGGTTAATGAACCAAGGTACTGATTTAACGACGGGTACCCAGTTGATCGTTAAACCCTTAGCACCCGGTTCTCTGGTTGAGAAGCAGCCTATATGGGAGTAAGACATACGACGAATAAATTGTAACGTAATTCCTTGAATGCCATACTAGCTTTTGTTTCTAGTATATAACTTCTATAGAACAGGGTAGCAAGCACACTGCCGATGTATTCAATTTTGTTTAATAAAAATAATCTCTTACCTCCTCCGACCCTTCTCCCCTCCCGCCCTTCTTGCCTCCCATCCTTCTCCCCTCCCACCCTTCTTGCCTCCCACCCTTCTTGCCTCCCATCCTTCTTGCCTCCCACCCTTCTCCCCGTCCACCCTTCTTCCTTCCCACCCTTCTTCCCTCCCATCCGAACTAAAGACACTGAAAAAGGTGTTGATGAGTTCTGCCATCACTGGAGAACTCCCACTTCCTGGTAATGATGGCTACATCATTCCAAAATACGCTCCATCAATCTCAGACACGTCTGTTAATATCTTGAGATTGATGGAGCGCGTTTTCGACCAAGCGAGTGTTCCAATAATGCGCCACTTGGGGGTCCAATATTAAAAAACAAAGATTCTTTTACTTTAAGAAAATTGTTACCAGGTTAAGTATTTTAGCTAAAAAAAAATGAGTTTTTCAGAAAAGCACTCAAACCGCTCTAAAACGTCGAAATATGCAATAAAATACCATTTTAGCACATTTTTCTAAGCTTTTAATGTTAAGGCCAAAATATTAAAAACTGTGCTCGAAATATGGTGTCCGAGCTTCCGGCAAGACATCTATTGACTGAATGATGGCGAAGGTTTTTTTTTCTTCTCTCGTAGCTTGGAAATGATAATATGGTCCATCTTATGTTTTAATAACACATATATTATAATGACAATTATTTAGTAGTAATTGTCTTTTCAAAATACTGCATTATACTCTTTAATAATAATAATAATAGTTATATTTTGGTAACGCTGCAAAATCCAGTAGGTATTGAGTTAAATTTATTAAGTCATTGATGTGATCAAGTATGTTATCAGTGTTGTATACATGATATGTAACTAGAATGTTATCAGTGTTGTATACACGATTTGTAACTAGAATGTTATCAGTGTTGTATACATGATGTGTAACTAGAATGTTATCAGTGTAGTATACATGATGTGTAACTAGAATGTTATCAGTGTTGTATACATGATGTGTAACTAGAATGTTATCAGTGTTGTATACATAATGTGTAACTAGAATGTTATCAGTGTTGTATACATGATGTGTAACTAGAATGTTATCAGTGTTGTATACATGATGTGTAACTAGAATGTTATCAGTGTTGTATACATGATGTGTAACTAGAATGTTATCAGTGTTGTATACATGATGTGTAACTAGAATGTTATCAGTGTTGTATACATGATGTGTAACTAGAATGTTATCAGTGTTGTATACATGATGTGTAACTAGAATGTTATCAGTGTTGTATACATGATGTGTAACTAGAATGTTATCAGTGTTGTATACATGATGTGTAACTAGAATGTTATCAGTGTTGTATACATGATGTGTAACTAGAATGTTATCAGTGTTGTATACATGATGTATAACTCACATAATGTGTAACTAACAACTTGAGGGAGAGACGTTTAAAGTTTACAGACGCGGAGAGGAGGGAGATTGGTGTGTGTTTGTGTGTGTGTGTGTGTGTGTGTGTGTGTGTGTTTTGGTGTGTGTTTGGAGGAATCGATGTGTGTGGGGGTAAGGGGAGGTCGATGTTTATGTTTGAGTTATCGATGTTTGGGGGTGATTTGTGTTTGCTTAGTTGTACTCAGACTTAGCTTCTTGTCCCGCCTCGTAGACTACTTTCGTCGGCATCACTAATTTCTGGCCTCTTGGGCCTTATTATATCTACTCGTGAAGCTGTGTATTGACTTTGCCCACACCACTGCCTCATCCAAGTAATTCCACTTTGCGACCATCCTAAGACTAAAGAAATACTTCCTGACATTCCTTTGACACTTGTGTGTCTTAAGCTTACACCTGTGTCCCCTTGAGCCTTGTCCTCTTAATTCAGTCTGTGTCTGTCTTTCAATTCCTCTTTAAGATTTTGTATATCATCAGATTTGGTTCCCTCATCCTCTCATATTCCATTCCTTTCATTTCTAGTACTAGTCTGATTGCAAATATTTAGACCTTTTCGATCTTCATCACAAGCAATAAACGTCATGCCCATGCACTCAGCCCCAGACTCTTGGAACTCCGTGTTCATCAGGAGCTGCAAGAAGTTCTTTTCACGTGCCTTCAGCATTCTGTGGAGAGGGAGCATGGACACAGGGGTCATCCCACAATCACTAAAAACAAACATAGCCCCCCTCCACAAAGGTGGCAGTAAAGCATTACAGATCGATAGAGCTAACGTCCCACCTAGATAGCCATCAATTATACAACCCAGGGCAACATGGGTTCAGAGCAGGCCGCTCCTGCCTGTCTCAACTACTGGACCACTATGACAAGGTCTTAGATGCATTGGAGGTCAAACAAAATGCAGATGTAATATACACAAACTTTGCGAAAGTAGAGCAATGGACCAAGCACACTTGCCTCAGCCTGAAAGCTGGCTGCCTTGGACCAAAACGTCTAGCGTTAGCTGGGCGCCAAGGTATTGGACCAGTGTGGTACGGTGAGTAGAGCACTGCGTACCTTGTTCCGAGGTTCGTAGGTTCGAGTCTTCTTCGACATGATATATATATATATATATATATATATATATATATATATATATATATATATATATATATATATATATGTGTGTGTGTGTGTGTCGTGCCGATTAGGTAAAACTTGCGATTTTGGCTTAAATAGCAACGCTCTTCTTGCCATATAAGACAAGTGAAAATTTGTGTATGCAATAATTTCGCCAAAATCCTTCTGAACATAACGAAAAAAATATATTTCATTGTGTTTGTTTATTATTAAATTAATGTTAACGTATCTAAAATATATTTATTTGGTTAGGCTAAATTAAATTGCGCTTGTTGTAATAAGGTTAGGTAGGTTTTCAAAGTTTCTCTTGGTACAAAATTATAAATTCTTACATTAACATAAAGAAAAAAATATATCTTTAAACGTATAAGAGAAAATTTTAGAAAGGACTTAATTTTAGACGAGTTCTTACTAATTGACCAGGTTTACCTAATCGGCACGACATATATATATATATATATATATATATATATTATGTCGTGCCGATTAGTAAAACTGGTCAATTAGCAAGAACTCATTTAAAATTAAGTCCTTTCTAAAATTTTCTTATACGTTTAAAGATATGTTTTTTCATTTATGTTAATGTAAAATTTATAATTTTGTACCAAGAGAAACTTTGAAACCTACCTAACCTTATTTTAACAAGCGCAATTTAATTTAGCCTAAGCCAATTAAATATATTTTAGATACGTTTACAATAATTTAATAATAAACAGACACAATGAAATATATTTTTTCGTTAGGTTCAGAATGATTTTTGCGAAATTATTGCATACACAAATTTTCGCTCGTCTTATATGACAAGATGAGCGTTGCTATTTAAGCCAAAATCTCAAGTTTTACCTAATCGGCACGACTTATATATATATATATATATATATATATATATATATATATATATATATATATATATATATATATATATATATATATATATATATATATATATATATATATTAATTTCAAGTCGGCCGTCTCAGAGGGTGAACACTGAGATGTAGACTTAAAAGCAAGAAAATCTTCCCAAAAAAGAAAATACTTTCATCATCATTCAACACTTTCACCACACTCATACATAATCACTGTCTTTGCAGAGGCGCTCAGATACGACAGCTGAGAATAGTCCCTCCCAGCTGTCACTATCCCAGACCCTCCTTTAAAGTGCAGGCATTGTACTTCCCATTTCCAGGACTCAAGTCCAACTAAATCAATTAACTGGTTTCCCTGAATCCCTTCACAAAATGTTACTCTGCTCACACTCCAACAGCTCGTCAGGTCCCAAAAACTATTCGTCTCCATTCACTCCTATCTAACACGCTCACACATGCTTGCTGGAAGTCCAAACCCCTCGCCCCCAAAACCTCCTTTACCCCCTCCCTCCAACCTTTTCGAGGACGATGCCCTACCCTGCCTTCCTTCCCCTACAGATTTATACGCTCTCCAAGTCATTCTACTTTGATCCATTCTCTCTAAATGACCAAACCACCTCAACAACCCCTCTTCAGCCCTCTGACAAATACTTTTAGTAACTCCACAACTTCTCCTAATTTCCACATTCCGAATTTTCTGCATAATATTTACACCACACATTGCCCTTAGACAGGACATCTCCACTGCCTCCAGCCTCCTCCTCGCTGCAGCATTTGCAACCCATGCTTCACACCCATATAAGAGTGTTGGTACCACTATACTTTCGTACATTCCCTTCTTTGCCTCCATGGATAACGTTTTTTGTCTCCATAGATACCTCAACGCACCACTCACCTTTTTTCCTTCATCAATTTTATGGTTAACCTCATCCTTCATAAACCCATCCGCTGACACATCAACTCCCAAATATCTGAAAACATTTAATTCTTCCATAATCCCTCTCTCCAATGTGATATGAATTTTTTCTTTATTTAAATAGTTTGATACCCTCATCACCTTACTCTTATATATGTTCACTTTCAACTTTCTACCTTTACACACCCTCCCAAACTCGTCCACTAACCTTTGCAACTTTTCTTTAGAATCTCCCATAAGCACAGTATCATCAGCAAAAAGTAACTGTGTCAACTCCCATTTTGCATTTAATTCCCCCATTTTGCATTTAATTCCCCATAATTTAATCCCACTCCTCTCCCCAACACCCTAGCATTTACTTCTTTTACAACCCAATCTATAAATATATTAAACAACCATGGTGACATTACACATGCCTGTATAAGACCTACTTTTACCGGGAAGTAATCTCCCTCTCTCCTACACACCCTAACCTGAGCCTCACTATCCTCATAAAAACTCTTTACAGCCTTCAGTAACTTACTACCTATTCCATACACTTGCAACATTTGCCACATTGCTCCCCTATCCACTATCATATGCCTTTTGTAAATCCATAAATGCAATGAAAACTTCTCTACCTTTATCTAAATACTGTTCACATATATGATTCACTGTAAACACTTGATCTACACATCCCCTACCCACTCTAAAGCCTCCTTGCTCATCTGCAATCCTACTCTCTGTTTTACCTCTAATTCTTTCAATAATAACCCTGCCATACACTTTACCTGGTATACTCAGTAAACTTATTCGCCTATAATTCTTACACACACTTTAGCCCCCTTCCCTTTATATAAAGGAACTATACATGCTCTCTGCCAATCCCTAGGTACCTTCCCCTCTTTCATACATTTATTAAACAAAAATACCAACCACTCCAGCACTATATCCCCCCTGCTTTTAACATTTCTGTCATGATCCCGTCAGTTCCAGCTGCTTTACCCCCTTTCATTCTACGTAATGCCTCACGCACCTCCCCCACACTCACATCCTGCTCTTCTTCACTCCTAAACGATGTTATACCTCCCTGGCCTCCCTTTTTTCATCTACATATAAAAGTTCCTCAAAATATTCCCGCCATCTACCCAATACCTCCAGCTCCCCATCTACTAACTCCCCTACTCTGTTTTTAACTGACAAATCCATTCGTTCCCTAGGCTTTCTTACCTTGTTTATCTCCAAAATTTCTTCTTGTTTTCAGCAAAATTTCTTGATAGAGCCTCTCCCACTCTTTCATCTGCTCTCCTTTTGCACTCTCTCACCACTCTCTTCACCTTTCTTTTACTCTCCATATACTCTGCAATTCTATTAACACTTCTGTTTTGTAAAAACCTCTCATAAGCTACCTTTTTCTCTTTTATCACAAGCTTTAATTCTTCATTCCACCACTCACTCCTCTTTCCTCCTGCACCCACCCTCCTATAACCACAAACTTCTGCCCCACATTCTAATACTGCATTTTTAAAACTATCCCAACTCTCTTCAACCCCCCCCACTACTCCTACTTGCATTATCCCACCTTTCTGCCAATAGTTGTTTATATCTCACCCTAACTTCCTCCTCCCTTAGTTTATACACTTTTACCTCTCTCTTACTTGCTGTTGCCATTTTCATTTTGTCCCATCTACCTTTTACTCTAACTGTAGCTACAACCAAATAATGATCCGATATATCTGTTGCCCCTCTATAAACATGTTCATCATGAAGCCTACCCATCAACCTTTTATCCACCAATACATAATCTAACAAACTACTTTCATTACGTGCTATATCATACCTTGTATACTTATTTATCGTCTTTTTCATAAAATATGTATTACTTATTACCAAACCTCTTTCTACACATAGCTCAATTAATGGTTCCCCATTTACATTTACCCCTGGCACCCCAAATTTACCTACTACTCCATCCACAACATTTTTACCCACTTTAGCATTAAGATCCCCAACCACAATTAGTCTCTCACTTGGTTCAAAACTCCCCACACACTCACGCAACATTTCCCAAAATCTCTCTCTCTCCTCTACACTTCTCTCTTCTCCAGGTGCATAAACACTTACTATAACCCACTTTTCACATCCAACCTTTATTTTACTCCACATAATCCTTGAATTTAAACATTTATATTCCTTCTTTACCTGCCATAACTGATTATTCAACATTCCTGCCACTCCTTCTTTAGCTCTAACTCTATTTGAAACCCCTGACCTAATCCCATTTATTTCTCCCCACTGAAACTCTCCTACCCCCTTCATCTTTGTCTCGCTTAAAGCCAGGACATCCAGCTTCTTTTCATTCATAACATCTACAATCATCTCTTTCTTATCATTCGCACAACATCCACGCACATTCAAACATCCCACTTTGACGGTTTTCTTCTTTTTCTTTTTAGTAAATCTATACAGGAAAAGGGCTTACTAGCCCATTGTTCCATTGTTGACACTAGTAGCAGCAGTAGCAACAACAGTGACACTAGTAGCAGCAGTAGCAACAACAGTGGCACTAGTAGCAGCAGTAGCAACAACAGTGGCACTAGTAGCAACAACAGTGACACTAGTAGCAGCAGTAGCAACAACAGTGGCACTAGTAGCAGCAGTAGCAACAAAAGTGGCACTAGTAGCAGCAGTAGCAACAACAGTGGCACTAGTAGCAGCAGTAGCAACAACAGTGGCACTAGTAGCAGCAGTAGCAACAACAGTGGCACTAGTAGAGACAGGACTAGTGAGCAGTAGCACAACAGTGGCACTAGTAGCAGAGCAACAACAGTGGCACTAGTAGCAGCAGTAGCAACAACAGTGGCACTAGTAGCAGCAGTAGCAACAACAGTGGCACTAGTAGCAGCAGTAGCAACAACAGTGGCACTAGTAGCAGCAGTAGCAACAACAGTGGCACTAGTAGCAGCAGTAGCAACAACAGTGGCACTAGTAGCAGCAGTAGCAACAACAGTGGCACTAGTAGCAGCAGTAGCAACAACAGTGGCACTAGTAGCAGCAGTAGCAACAACAGTGGCACTAGTAGCAGCAGTAGCAACAACAGTGGCACTAGTAGCAGCAGTAGCAACAACAGTGGCACTAGTAGCAGCAGTAGCAACAACAGTGGCACTAGTAGCAGCAGTAGCAACAACAGTGGCACTAGTAGCAGCAGTAGCAACAACAGTGGCACTAGTAGCAGCAGTAGCAACAACAGTGGCACTAGTAGCGCAGTAGCAACAACAGTGGCACTAGTAGCAGCAGTAGCAACAACAGTGGCACTAGTAGCGCAGTAGCAACAACAGTGGCACTAGTAGCAGCAGTAGCAACAACAGTGGCACTAGTAGCAGCAGTAGCAACAACAGTGGCACTAGTAGCAGCAGTAGCAACAACAGTGGCACTAGTAGCAGCAGTAGCAACAACAGTGGCACTAGTAGCAGCAGTAGCAACAACAGTGGCACTAGTAGCAGCAGTAGCAACAACAGTGGCACTAGTAGCAGCAGTAGCAACAACAGTGGCACTAGTAGCAGCAGTAGCAACAACAGTGGCACTAGTAGCAGCAGTAGCAACAACAGTGGCACTAGTAGCAGCAGTAGCAACAACAGTGGCACTAGTAGCAGCAGTAGCAACAACAGTGGCACTAGTAGCAGCAGTAGCAACAACAGTGGCACTAGTAGCAGCAGTAGCAACAACAGTGGCACTAGTAGCAGTAGCAACAACAGTGGCACTAGTAGCAGAGCAACAACAGTGGCACTAGTAGCAGCAGTAGCAACAAGTGGCACTAGTGCGCAGTAGCAACAACAGTGGCCTAGTCAGCAGTAGCAACAACAGTGGCACTAGTAGCAGCAGTAGCAACAACAGTGGCACTAGTAGCAGCAGTAGCAACAACAGTGGCACTAGTAGCAGCAGTAGCAACAACAGTGGCACTAGTAGCAGCAGTAGCAACAACAGTGGCACTAGTAGCAGCAGTAGCAACAACAGTGGCACTAGTAGCAGCAGTAGCAACAACAGTGACACTAGTAGCAGCAGTAGCAACAACAGTGACACTAGTAGCAGCAGTAGCAACAACAGTGACACTAGTAGCAGCAGTAGCAACAACAGTGACACTAGTAGCAGCAGTAGCAACAACAGTGGCACTAGTAGCAGCAGTAGCAACAACAGTGACACTAGTAGCAGCAGTCACAACGGACACAGACAGTAGCAACAACAGTGACACTAGTAGCAGCAGTAGCAACAACAGTGACACTAGTAGCAGCAGTAGCAACAACAGTGACACTAGTAGCAGCAGTAGCAACAACAGTGGCACTAGTAGCAGCAGTAGCAACAACAGTGACACTAGTAGCAGCAGTAGCAACAACAGTGGCACTAGTAGCAGCAGTAGCAACAACAGTGGCACTAGTAGCAGCAGTAGCAACAACAGTGGCACTAGTAGCAGCAGAATCAGCCATAACAGCGGAAGCAGAATCTGTAACAGCAGTAGCAGCAGTGACAATGGTAGCAATAACAGTAGTAACAGTAACAACGGTAGTAATAGCAGCAGTAACAACAGTATAAGCAGTACTAACAGTAGTAGTAGCAGCAGTAATAACAACAACAACAGTAGTAGCAGCAGTAACGTAATCTGGCACTAGTCTCACATTGAACGTTTAAAATCACCGCAATATTGACCAGCTGGGTCTTCCAAGCCTTACTGACGCAACCTGCAACATCACTTGCACGCTCACGACCCCAGCACATGCACGCTCACGACCCCAGCACATGCACGCTCACGACCCCAGCACATGCACGCTCACGACCCCAGCACATGCACGCTCACGACCCCAGCACATGCACGCTCACGACCTGCAACAAGTACACACACGTGCATAATATATATACATGTATATATATATATATATATATATATATATATATATATATATATATATATATATATGTCGTGCCGATTAGGTAAAACTGGTCAATTAGCAAGAACTCATCTTCTTGTAAAAGAGCTTGACAGACAGGCAGATAGATAGAGAGCTTAACAGATAGACAAAGAGCTACCATTACTGCTCTACATACCTACCGTCACTACTCCTCCAGTCCGCAACCAGTGCACGACACATCTACAGTCTTGTACTACATTACACTTCTGTCATAACTACTGATCTACCATCTCTACTACACATCTACGAAGTCCTTTCTAAAATTTTCTCTTATACGTTTAAAGATATATTTTTTTCATTTATGTTAATGTAAGAATTTATAATTTTGTACCAAGAGAAACTTTGAAAACCTACCTAACCTTATTACAACAAGCGCAACTTAATTTAGCCTAACCCAACTAAATATATTTTAGATACGTTAACATTAATTTAATAATAAACAAACACAATGAAATATATTTTTTTCGTTATGTTCAGAATGATTTTGGCGAAATTATTGCATACACAAATTTTCACTTGTCTTATATGGCAAGAAGAGCGTTGCTATTTAAGCCAAAATCCAAGTTTTACCTAATCGGCACGACACACACACACACACACACACACACACACACACACACACACACACACACACACACACACACACACACACACACACACACACACACACACACACACACACACACACACACACACACACACACACACACACACACACACACACACACACACACACACACACACACACACACACACACACACACACACACACACACACATACACACATACATACACACACACACACATATATATATATATATATATATATATATATATATATATATATATAATTGTGTGTTTATACAATAATTTCGCAAAAATCATTGCATACACAAATTTTCGCTTGGCTTATTCGGCAAGAAGAGCGTTGCTATTTAAGCCAAAATAGCAAGTTTTACCTATTCGGCACGACATATATATATATATATATATATATATATATATATATATATATATATATATATATATATATATATATATATATATATATATATATATATATATATATAAAAATATATTGACCTAAAAAGAAAAACCAGTTTTTCTGTTTTAACCTTTAAAACATGTCATAGACCTGTCTGCCCCAAACTCAGGGTTCACCCGCCTATGGCCATGTAGGCCCTAGGTGGGTGGGTTGCCCTTATCAACCTAGGCCTCAATGCTGTGGTCAACACTAGGCCTATCTTGTCTCAGGGTACCTGCTACTTCAACACTTATATACTCATAAGTAAATGTAGACAGTGACTACAAGCTGTTTAGTTGAGGTGCCTCACCACATTACCCTGTTCCTTGGAAGTAACTGAACCTACTTCCCTCATTTAATTCCCGCACCTAACGTGACCCCTATCACGTATTTCACCATGTACTGCAGGGCCCCGCACATACAGCAGGGCCCCGCGCATACAGCAGGGCCCCGCACATACAGCAAGGCCCCGCACATACAGCAGGGCCCCGCACATACAGCAGGGCCCCGCACATACAGCAAGGCCCCGCACATACAGCAAGGCCCCGCACATACAGCAAGGCCCGCGCATACAGCAAGGCCCCGCACATACAGCAAGGCCCCGCGCATACAGCAAGGCCCCGCACATACAGCAAGGCCCCGCACATACAGCAAGGCCCCGCACATACAGCAGGGCCCCGCACATACAGCAGGGCCCCGCACATACAGCAGGGCCCCGCACATACAGCAGGGCCCCGCACATACAGCAGGGCCCCGCACATACAGCAGGGCCCCGCACATACAGCAGGGCCCCGCATATACAGCAAGGCCCCGCACATACAGCAGGGCCCCGCACATACAGCAGGGCCCCGCACATACAGCAGGGCCCCGCATATACAGCACCTTCTTTTCGGTGGTTCACGTTTTCGTTGGCTTCAAATTGAGCCATTGTTCATTATGTTCCACACGCCGGCGATAGTCACCCGCGGATGGAACAATGGCTGTATTGAAAGCCGATTAAAAGTGGAACACAGAAAATAGTCACTGTATGTGCGGGTCCTCCAGTACACAAGTTTTATTTCTAATGGAACAGCAACTTAAGTCGCTTGTCGCTCCATCAAGCTTAGCTGGTGCACCTGACTACCTCCACCTGACCTAATTGATAAGACACATGTGCATCAGTTAGGTAACTATTCTGAAATGATTACTGTGTGTAGGTTAAACTTTTCAGAAACAAGTGTTTCCTGACTCTGGTCTTAGTCATATGATGACCCGCAGCTGGAGCTTTTGATCATCTGATCGAGGCCTTCCGCTGGCTTACTGGTTCACCCCTTTAATAAATATAGTTTTATCAACTTGTCGGTATTGTATAATATATTGTACACTATAATATATTGTATACTACTATCATATTGTATACTACTATCATGTTGTATACTACTATCATAGTCACCTGGTGCACAGTAGTTCCTCTGACTTCCATCATGTCAGGTGACGTGTGTGTATAGCCCGTATCCTTTGTTAACTTTTTAGTATCTTATGATTGAAGGTATGGAATACCGACACACATTAATACGTGTGCAACACTCTGCTGTTTTGGTTGTGGGTGGGTAGTGAGGACACCCACATGTTGCATGTGCATCTAAGTCAACTTTTTTAGACTATTGAAGAAGAGAATACGTGTTTTGAGTTAGTAAATCATGCCTCTGAAGCATCGTAGTTCTATCATAGGCTGACGGAAGTCAGGGAAGAGTTGAAAGTATGTCAGTTGCCAGAATATTTATAGAGTGTATCAGAGGGCGGGTAGATTTCACTTTCAACGTCTGAAACGCCCTGATGCGCTTACTCTGCTTTCCTCACTCAAACTCCCACAGTTAACGCAGAGTCATTGTTATTACTATTTTTTTAATATAACTCACTAACTGTAACAACTGTGACTTTCATTTTGCACTTGCACTAACCCTAAACTTTATTAAGTACTGTTGCATACACCAGCCTTCCAATACTGTATAACCCAGAGTGCTACCCTTTATATATAGTAGTAATAATAGTAGTCGATTGGTAGACAGCACTATTCCGTATTGCGTCACCGGGAAGATGGAGGAAGGAGCCTGAGATGGTTCTCAGTGTGGTGAGAATTCCTGGACGGAAGACAAAGGGCAAAGTGTGAGAAACAAATCATGGGGATGAGTAACAGTAAGGTGGTGGGTCCCTTAAGGATCAGTACCAGGACTTGTTCAGTTTCTCATGTAAGTGACTAGTGTACCAGGGGAGGGTACAGTGTTCTACCTCACTATAGTGTGGATGTTGCAGAACTGTTGACGAGGCAGAAAAATAATTGAATACACTTATAAATATACCAGTAAGTGGATGCTCGAGTTCAAGTCAACAAATGCAAAATAAATGAAAACCCACATAAAACAGCAGTTTATATAACGACGTTTCCTTCGAGCGAAACGATTTTTTTCTGCCTCTCTTCCTCCACTTGTCAACTCGCTGCATCTTCCACCTAACTATAAAATAGTTAATGAAGGCCGAAGACATTTCGCCCACATGGAGAGGATAAAAAATTACGTCCAAGGACGTGTATAAGAACTCCAGTGTATAAGAACTCCAGTGTATAAGAACTCCAGTGTATAAGAACTCCAGTGTATAAGAACTCCAGTGTATAAGAACTCCAGTGTATAAGAACTCCAGTGTATAAGAACTACAGTGTATAAGAACTACAATACTGAGACAAGGCAGTGTATAAGAACTACAATACTGAGACCAGGCAGTGTATAAGAACTACAATATTGAGACCAGGCAGTAGAGAACGTAATACTCAGCACCACTGAGACCAGGCAGTAGAGAACGTAATACTCAGCACCACTGAGACCAGGCAGTAGAGAACACAACAGCACTACTGTGACCAGGCAGTAGAGAACATAACAGCACCACTGTGACCAGGCAGTAGAGAACACAACAGCACTACTGTGACCAGGCAGTATAGAACATAACAGCACTACTGTGGCCAGGCAGTAGAGAACATAACAGCACTACTGTGACCAGGCAGTAGAGAACACAACAGCACTACTGTGGCCAGGCAGTAGAGAACATAATAACACCACTGTGACCAGGCAGTAGAGAACATAACAGCACTACTGTGACCAGGCAGTAGAGAACATAATAGCACCACTGTGACCAGGCAGTAGAGAACATAACAGCACTACTGTGGCCAGGCAGTAGAGAACATAACAGCACCACTGTGACCAGGCAGTAGAGAACACAACAGCACTACTGTGGCCAGGCAGTAGAGAACACAACAGCACTACTGTGGCCAGGCAGTAGAGAACATAATAGCACCACTGTGACCAGGCAGTAGAGAACACAACAGCACTACTGTGACCAGGCAGTAGAGAACACAACAGCACTACTGTGACCAGGCAGTAGAGAACACAACAGCACTACTGTGGCCAGGCAGTAGAGAACACAACAGCACTACTGTGACCAGGCAGTAGAGAACACAACAGCACTACTGTGACCAGGCAGTAGAGAACACAACAGCACTACTGTGACCAGGCAGTAGAGAACACAACAGCACTACTGTGGCCAGGCAGTAGAGAACACAACAGCACTACTGTGGCCAGGCAGTAGAGAACATAACAGCACCACTGTGACCAGGCAGTAGAAGATAACAGCACACTGTGCCAGGCAGTAGAGAACATAACAGCACCACTGTGACCAGGCAGTAGAGAACATAACAGCACCACTGTGACCAGGCAGTAGAGAACATAACAGCACCACTGTGACCAGGCAGTAGAGAACATAACAGCACCACTGTGACCAGACAGTAGAGAACATAACAGCACCACTGTGACCAGGCAGTAGAGAACATAACAGCACTACTGTGGACAGGCAGTAGAGAACATAATAGCACCACTGTGGCCAGGCAGTAGAGAACATAACAGCACCACTGTGACCAGGCAGTAGAGAACATAACAGCACCACTGTGACCAGGCAGTAGAGAACATAACAGCACCACTGTGACCAGGCAGTAGAGAACATAACAGCACTACTGTGACCAGGCAGTAGAGAACACAACAGCACTACTGTGACCAGGCAGTAGAGAACACAACAGCACTACTGTGACCAGGCAGTAGAGAACACAACAGCACTACTGTGACCAGGCAGTAGAGAACACAACAGCACTACTGTGACCAGGCAGTAGAGAACACAACAGCACTACTGTGACCAGGCAGTAGAGAACACAACAGCACTACTGAGACCAGGCAGTAGAGAACATAACAGCACCACTGTGACCAGGCAGTACAGAACATAACAGCACCACTGTGACCAGGCAGTAGAGAACATAACAGCACCACTGTGACCAGGCAGTAGAGAACATAACAGCACCACTGTGACCAGGCAGTAGAGAACATAACAGCACCACTGTGACCAGGCAGTAGATAACATAACAGCACCACTGTGACCAGGCAGTAGAAACATAACAGCACCACTGTGACCAGGCAGTAGAGAACATAACAGCACCACTGTGACCAGGCAGTAGAGAACATAACAGCACCACTGTGACCAGGCAGTAGAGAACATAACAGCACCACTGTGACCAGGCAGTAGAGAACATAACAGCACCACTGTGACCAGGCAGTAGAGAACATAACAGCACCACTGTGACCAGGCATTAGAGAACATACAGCACCACTGTGACCAGGCATTAGAGAACATACTAGCACCACTGTGACCAGGCATTAGAGAACATAACAGCACCACTGTGACCAGGCAGTAGAGAACACAACAGCACCACTGTGACCAGGCAGTAATCGCTATAAATGTAAAAAATAAATGTTGAAAACGAGACTTATGTTCTGTTTTTATTGTTTATTGTATCTTTGTTTTTATTGTGTTGAATATATTTTTATGGGTGTGAGTTCTGAGTGTCCTGGGTGTGAGTTCTGAGTGTCCTGGGTGTGAGTTCTGAGTGTCCTGGGTGTGAGTTCTGAGTGTCCTGGGTGTGAGTTCTGAGTGTCCTGGGTGTGAGTTCTGAGTGTCCTTAGTGGTTTGAGTGATTCACAAATATTAAAACTGCTATTAAAAACTGAACGTGAGCATAACTCAGCTCCTGGACCTACTGATGGGTAAACAATCTACTCCTCCACCACTTTCTTGTGCCCTCCCATGTCTGCTGGCATGTAAATACCCCTTCTACCTTTTCTTGTGTTATTGTGACTTTGTAAATGGTCCAAGTCGGACCGAAACGTCGTCGTAAGCTCCTCTCTTCTATATGCTGGTTGTGTGTGTAAACAATCGTAGCCCTGGGAGAGAGGACTAAAGGAGGTGTGGATTCGAATCCCACTGCTGCCACCACTTGTTAGTTGTGTAGAATTCCAGGATAAAAGAGGATACATTGGATGCTCTACCAGCATTTAGTGAGACTAGAATGGTGAGTTCTGGTAGCTGTGACTCACCTAGGTCGTGTCACTGAACTGACCATCACACACTAAGGACCAGCGGTCCACACAGGCTCACTAAGTGTGACGTGGTTAAGGGACTGAAATGAGGTAGCCAGGGGACATAGATGGCAGAGACGTAGGTGAGTCATAAGGACACTCGGATATGTTTTGTAAGCATGAGTGGGTAAGTTGGACTCGCTAATTAAAGAGACAGATCCGGAGTGTGTTTCGGGGCCTCAACTGACGTACGAACCACAGCCCGGTTGGTCGGGAACTGAGTTCGGGTGCCTGTCTAGCTCCCTCTTGAATACAGCCAGGGGTCTGTTGGTATCCCCTTTATGTATGCTGGGAAGCAGTTGAACAGACGCAGGCAAATAACACCGCTTCAAGAGTAGGTATGATCAGGCCCTAGAGGCTAGGAAATGGTAAAAGTCTGCTGTCAGCAGGCCACCAGCAGCAACAGCCTGGTTGACCAGGCAGGCACCAAACGAGCCTGGCCCAAGGCCGGGCTCCGGAGTAGCAAAACTCTCGAAACTCAAAAAAGGTATAATATGAAAGGTTAAAATTATAAAAGAGGGCAGAACAGGGGCTACATGACTCCTATGGGTTTAGCGCTTCACCATGAATGTAACAAGACTGGGCCAGGAGCTGTAACTCTACTGCCTGTGTGAATGTAGTGAAGAATGGACCAATGTAGAGGTTTAGTTTTAAGAGGAAACTGAAGCATGACCAAGTGTATGATCAACCAGGTTGTGTGCGCCGCTAGCACCAACAACCTGCTTGACCAGGAGGTCTGTAAGGAAGGTTGGTCTCAGACTGGGTAGCGAGGAACCCTGGATACCAGTCACAGGTTTATTACAGGTAGCAACCCTACTGGCTACTGAACACTGCACTTTTCCTCCTCTCCCTTCACTCTCCCTCTCACTCTCCCTCCTCATTCTCCTCCTCCTCACTCTCCCTTCACTTCCCTCTCCCACTCTCCCTTCCTCACTCCCTTCTCCTCTCTCTCATCTCTCCCCCCCTTCACTCTCCTCCTCCTCCTTCACTCTCCCTCCTACTCTCTATTCCTTCCTCACTCTCCATCTCCTCCCTCACTCCCTTCAGCTTCTCTCCCTCCTCTCCTCACTTCCCTTCAGTCTCCTCTCCTTCATCTTCCTCCTTCACTCTCCTCCCACTTTCTTCACTTCCTCCCTCACTCTCCCTTCACTCTCCCTTCCACTCTCCTTCTCTCCCCCCCTTCACTCTCCCTTCAGTCTCTCCTCTCCTTCACTCTCCCTCTCCTCACTCTCCTTCAGTCCCTCTCCTTCAGTCTCCCTCTCCCTTCACTCTCTCCCTCACTCTTCTCCTTCCTCACTCTCCTCACTCCTCCTCATCTCCTTCACTCTCCCTTCCTCACTCTCCCTTCATCTCTCCTCTTCCTCTCACTCTCCCTTCATCTCTCCCCTCTCCTTCACTCTCCTCTCTCAGTCTCTCCCTCTCCCTTCACTCTCCTCCTCACTCTCCCTTCATCTCCTCCCTCCTCCCTTCAGTCTCTCCTCACTCTCCCTTCATCTCTCCTCTTCCCTTCACTCTCCTCTCTCCTTCACTCTCCCTTCCTTCCTCCTCCTCTCCTTCACTCTCCCTCTCCTTCACTCTCCTTCAGTCTCTCCCTCTCCCTTCACTTCCCTTCAGTCTCTCCCCTCTCCTTCACTCTCCTCCTCCTTCACTCTCCTCCTCTCCTTCACTTCCTCTTCCTTCACTCTCCCTTCACTCTCTCCTCTCTTCCCTTCATCTCTCCCCTCTCCTTCACTCTCCCTCCCTCACTCTCTCTTCATCTCCTCCTCCTCTCCCTTCAGTCTCTCCCCTCTCCTTCACTCTCCCTCCACTCTCCTCTCCCTTCACTCTCCTCTCTCCTCTCCTTCAGTCTTCCTCTCCCTTCACTCTCCTTCAGTCTCCCTCTCCTTCACTCTCCCTTCCTCCTCTCCCTTCAGTCTCTCCCTCTCCCTTCACTCTCCCTCCTCCTCTCCTTCAGTCTCTCCCCTATCCTTCAGTCTCTCCCTTCCTTCAGTCTCTCCCTTCCTTCCTTCCCTCCTCACTTCTTCACTTCCTCCCTCACTTCCTTCACTCTCCTCTCACTCTCCTTCACTCTCCCTCTCCTCACTCTCCCTTCAGTCTCTCCCCTCTCCCTTCACTCTCCCTCCCCTCACTCTCCCTTCACTCTCCCTCTCCTCACTCTCCCTTCAGTCTCTCCCTCTCCCTTCACTCTCCCTCCCCTCACTCTCCCTCTCCTCACTCTCCCTTCACTCTCTCCCCTCTCCCTTCACTCTATTCCCTCTCCCTTCACTCTCTCCCCTCTCCCTTCACTCTCCCTTCCCTCACTCTCCCTTCAGTCTCCCCTCCCTCTCCCTTCAGTCTCCCTTCCTCACTCTCCCTTCACTTCTCCCTTCCTCACTTCCCTTCAGTCTCTCCCTTCCTCTCCCTCCCCTCACTCTCTCTTCACTCTCACTCTCCCTTCACTCTCCCTTCCTTCACTCTCCCTTCATATAATTCCACACAGCTTTTGTTTCTATTGTGCGACTCTCATAGTGTAGCAGCACACTGCTGATGTATCCAACTTTAATAAAATACACTATACATAATTTTGATAAAACTGCTGGTGTTGCAGGTGTTGGAGTGTACTGGTGTTGCAGGTGCTTGCGTGTACTGGTGTTGCAGGTGCTGGCGTGTACTGGTGTTGGAGGTGCTGGCGTGTACTGGTGTTGGAGGTGCTGGCGTGTACTGGTGTTGGAGGTGCTGGCGTGTACTGGTGTTGGAGGTGCTGGCGTGTACTGGTGTTGGAGGTGCTGGTTCAGGGTCGTCGCTGAACACGTGTCGTGGGCAGGACGACTCACTGTAGTTTTGCATGTGTCGTTACGGCTTATTGGGCAAGCAAGCTCAGCCAGACACCAACATAATAACACATGTTTTGAGTTATTGACGCCTGCAGCAGCGCCTGCAGCAGCAGCAGCAGCAGAACAGTAGCTTTGGCGGCAGAAACAGCTGGAGTGGGTAGCATATAGGTAGCGCAGTAATAGCAGCAGTAATTGCAGCAACAAGAACAGCAGTAACAAGAGAAACAGCACCAGCGGAAATAGTAGTAGCGGCAGAATAAAAAAACAGCAGCAACAGAAACAGTAGCAGCCACAGAAATTGCAGCAACAACAACAGCAGCACAGTTTCAGTAACAGAAACAGCGGTAGCAACAACAGCAGCACAGTTTCAGTAACAGAAACAGCGGTAGCAACAACAGCAGCACAGTTTCAGTAACAGAAACAGCGCCAGCAGCAGCAGCAGCAGCGAGGTGGCACGCCATCTGGTTGAAAGATGAGTGTTTTACAGCGGTGGTGGTGGTGGTGGTGGTGGTGGTGGTGGTGGTGGTGTTTCTTGTGATGTGTCAGCAGGAACGCTCTCCTAAATGTCCTTAATTGTTTGCGTGGCTCAAGACATAGCTCCTGGCCCGCCTCTTAACTCTAATAAACTGGCTTTATTCAGCCATGGCCTCCAGGTCGAGGTCATACCTACTACTGAAACTGTGTATAATGTTTATGCACCACACCTGTGTCTAAACCTGGAATTTGCAGCTGTCGTCTCTCTCTCCTCTTCCTCTATCGCATCCGTTTGTTTCTATCAATTCTGATTATTTTCTTTCTTTCTATCATGTGTTCTTCGGTCCTCTTCTCTGCTGGTACTCCACGTTCCTCTTTATTCTTATATATTGTTGCAGACTTTTAGTTCTTCTCTAGTTACCTTGTATGCTGGATCAGGTGCGGGTTGTATGCTGGCACTGCTTACTCGAATGTGGGCCTTACGTGAGTTCTGTAAGTTATAAATGAGTGCATAAGATTCCTGAAAGCTTGTAATTTGGGTAGCTAGTATTGCATAGTTAACTGAAGGTGTACTGAAGCTGTACTAGGCTTCTGAAAGGCGCTTACTGCAGGACCTTTATCCCAGCTCGTCGTCTGCGCCAGGTTCTCCTCCCAGGTTCTCTTCCTTGCTAGGGTTTCTCACTCTCTGCTATTTTCTTTTACTTTGTACCTATCAATGTTGAATTCAAGTTGCCTTGACCATTTTCGCAGCTGCTTCAAGCTCTCTTGGATCTTCTCACTGCCTTGTTCAGTTATCTTCCTCACTATTCCACATCAGAGGCGTTCAGAATTCAGCATCCTCTGGCAAGTTATTTACGTTAGGAACTGCAGGAGAATTAGCACTGATCTCTGGAGGACTCCACTCGTCGCCAGTGCTCGCCCCTACATCTTCACTACCCTCTTCGTGTTATTCTTGTGTTCACTTAACTTCTTGCGCCTGCCTCATTTACTTTCTAATATTTTAGTGGTAGACCGGTAAGCCAGCAAAAGGCCTCGAACAGGTGACCTTAAGCTCCAGTTGCGGGTCGTGTATGACTAAAAACCCGCATCAGGAGGCTATACATATGTCGTGCCGAATACGTAAAACTTGCGATTTTGACTTAAATAGCAACGCTCTTCTTGCCGAATAAGTTTAGTTAGTTTAATATCTTTATTATGCACCCCATACCCATCCTGTGGGCGGTACTCAAAGGATTACAGAGGTACATAATGGGTAAAGGGACTGGGCCCCAAAATTATGATAGCTGAACAAGTTACAAAGGTAATGAACTCACAAGTTACAAAGGTAATAAATCATCTACACGTCTATACATGGTTACAATCATGAACAAATTGTAAAGCAATGAGCAATTCACACGTCCACACCCGGTCAGAACTGTAATGAGTTATTAGTGCAACACACACACACACACACACACACACACACACACACACACAACACACGCACGCACGCACGCACGAGGAGCTATGTATCGACCCCTGCAATACAAATTTATTATTAAATTATTGTAAACTTATCCAAAACATATTTAGTTGTATTAGGCTAAATTAAATTGCGCTTGTTATAATAAGGTTAGGTAAGTTTTCTAAGGTTCTATTGGTACAACATTATTAATTTTTACTTTAACATAAATTAAAAAAATGTCTTTAAACGTATAAGAGAAAATTTTAGAAAGGACTTAATTTTAAATGAATTCTTGCTAATTGACCAGTTTTACCTATTCGGCACGACATGTAAATAATTTTCAAGTTTGCTGACGAGTCTTGTCTAACCTAACTCCTTCCTGCTCTTCTAGTCTATAGATCAACATTCAGATTTTTTTCCTTGCAATCTAGAAAATGCAGTGTACTCATCCCCATCTTCCTTTCTTCATGTTCCCCTTCATTCACCACTGGGAAGTTATCATTCTCTCTCCCAAAATCCACATAGTTTGTCTGCAACGATTTGTATTTTTATATAACAGACGAGGATCAAACCCAGCGTAAAGTCAACCTAATGGTCACTTGAACACTGTGTTTAATATACAGACAGTGTGGTGACTTCTGTCACGCTGTTGGAAATGTCATCAAATACATACAAGTTGATTATTAAGACACAAACAGCTGGGTATCTTTATTGTTGAAACGTTTCGACTACACAGTAGGCTTCTTCAGTCAAATATAGAGGAGAATGTATTGTAGACAGCAGGCGTAGTAGCGAGGAAAAAGATGATGTAATATGTCCAACGATGGATTGTTTGAGGTGGTCAGTCCCTCTGCCTGAGAAAGAGTTCAGCTCCATGGTCTGGAACGATATCGTTCCACAGGACGAATATAGTGTGCAGTAAACTAGCCACAACCGTCCACACGATGAGTATAGGTGTACAATAAACTAGTCACTACAAGCCACATAAAGGATATAGTGTGTACTGTAAACTAGCCACTACTGTCTACAGAATGAATATGGGAAGTAGGGTGAAATAGTCACTACCGTACACAGGATGGATATACGGTACATAACATACTAGCCACTACCGTTAACAGGATGGATACAAGGTACACAACAAACTAGCCACTACCGTTAACAGGATGGATATGGGGTACACAACAAACTAGCCACTACCGTCCACAATGGAAAATCTGTACTCTACTTCCCCCTCCCCACACATACTTCATCTTCTCTACTTTCTCAGATTCTACATGAAATTAACCTGTGTGTTTCCTGTCTACTTGATGGATATTGGGGCCGTATTTGTAACTTTCAAAATGTCTGTGAGTTGTCATTTTAATACACTCATATATCCTTCCTGTGAGATTACACACTTCTTATTCTATCACAAAAGGAATATCCTATCCGATCGCGTTGTTTGTGTCCAATTTTCTTGGGATCGCTCTGTATTTGTTCCTTTGTCATGCTAATTTCCTCCAGTCTTTGCTTTTTTTTTTATTTCCCCTTTCGTCTCGTCTTCCTGGTATCTCCCCGTGATTCCCCAGTGAAGGTCTGAATCTTCTATTGAGTTTATAACGTACTTTTCTCTCATTCGTTCATTCTCTTCTCGTTATTCTTGTGTATTATTGCTTGGTGTCTCAGTCCTCAGTCTGGTGTGGTTATCGTTTTCGATTCGTAGCAGTTTCATGTGTGTAGGTGGGTGTAGAGGTGGGTGTAGGGGTGTGTGTACTTACCTATTTGTCGTTGCACTGGTTGCCACTAAGTCCCGTCTCCCCCTGCTCCATGAGCTTTATCGTATCTCTTCTTAACGTTATGTATGGATCCTGCCTCCACTACTTCTCTCTCCAGATTATTCCACTTCCTGACAACTCTATGGCTGAAGAAATACTTCCTAACATCTCTGTGACTCATCTGAATCTTCAACTTCTAGTTGTGACTCCTTGTTGCTGTGTCACATCTCTTAAACCTTCTGTCCCTATCCACCTTGTCAATTCCTCTCAGTATTTTATATGTCATTATCATTTCCCCCCTCACTCTCCTGTCTAACAGTGTCGTCAGGTTTATTTCCATTAACTTCTCCACGTAGGACATGCCCCTTAGCTCCGGGACTAGGTTTGTTGAAAACCTTTGCACTTTCTCTAATTTTTTGACCTGCTTGACCAGGTATGGGTTCCATACTGGTGCTGCATACTCCAATGTGGGTCTGACGTACATGGTGTGCAAGTCTTGAACGATTTCTTAGTAAGGTGTTGAACCTGTATTCTTAGGTTTGCCAGGCGCTCATATGCTGTTGCAGTTACTTGGTTGGTGTGCGCCTCAGGAGATGTGCTCGGTATTATACTCACCCCAAGATCCTTTTCCTTGAGTGAGGTTTATAGTCTTTGGCCCCCTGGGGGTGTGAGGGGCATGGGTGGGGGTGATTGTGGCAGTGGTTGGGGGGGGAGTAATTATAATATTTAATTATTCTAGATTTGATGTTTGGTCCGAAAACTTACATGGTGCTGGAGAGTAGCAACACATCATCTGTCATCCATTCATCCTCCCTCCTCTGCTCATCATCCTCTTCTAGCCTCCATCCTCATACTCATTCATTTCCTGGGGTCGAACTCCAGTAGCCACTTTCTGGACCAACTGAGGGAAATACAAGCAAAATATTTTTTTTTGTACGTGTATCCCATACATGTACCCCATACATGTACGTGTATCCCATACATGTACGTGTATCCCATACATGTATGTGTATCCCATACATGTATGTGTATCCCATACATGTATGTGTATCCCATACATGTATGTGTATCCCATACATGTATGTGTATCCCATACATGTATGTGTATCCCATACATGTATGTGTATCCCATACATGTATGTGTATCCCATACATGTATGTGTATCCCATACATGTATGTGTATCCCATACATGTATGTGTATCCCATACATGTATGTGTATCCCATACATGTATGTGTATCCATACATGTATGTGTATCCCATACATGTATGTGTATCCCATACATGTATGTATCCCATACATGTATGTGTATCCCATACATGTATGTGTATCCCATACATGTATGTGTATCCCATACATGTATCGTGTATCCCATACATGTATGTGTATCCCATACATGTATGTGTATCCCATACATGTATGTGTATCCCATACATGTATGTGTATCCCATACATGTATGTGTATCCCATACATGTATGTGTATCCCATACATGTATGTGTATCCCATACATGTACGTGTATCCCATACATGTATGTGTATCCCATACATGTATGTGTATCCCATACATGTATGTGTATCCCATACATGTATGTGTATCCCATACATGTACGTGTATCCCATACATGTATGTGTATCCCATACATGTATGTGTATCCCATACATGTATGGTTTGTATTTACTTATCATTATCATCATTGCTGGCAGTGTGGCTGTGTCTTGTGTGCTGCAGTGAGTCCTCTCTCTCCCTCCCCCCTCCATCTCCCTCCCCCCTCTATCTCCCTCCCCCTCTATCTCCCTCCCCCCTCTATCTCCCTCCCCTCTATCTCCCTCCCCTCTATCTCCCTCCCCCTCTATCTCCCTCCCCCTCTTCTTCCTCCCCTTCTCCCTCCCTCTCTCTCTCCCCCTCATCTTTCTCTCCCCCCTCTCTCCCTTTCCCTCTCTCTCCCTCACCTTTCAGTGTTTTTCTTCATTCGTCCTCTCGTTTTCTTCTTCCTCTATTCCTTCTCTTATTGCTTCCTTGTTTTCCGTTTTCTTCAGTACTTCTTTACTAAGATCCGTCACTCTCTTCCCTCCCTCTTCTCTCTCTCCTCTCCCTTCTCTTCCTCCTTCCATCTGTTTCTTTTTCACCAGTTTCCTCCCGTTTTCTACTTTATAGTTTACTCCATCCTTCAATCCTTACTCCAATAGATGGCATGTGCATGTAAGACATTAATATATCAACTTCGTCAATTATCCGGCATTAATATAGACCAAAAATGTACCACTTTGATATTCAGCGAATGAATCAGTCACCAGCTGCTGGTGATTACCAGCTGTCCCAGCTGCTTCCTATTACGGACTGAAATTGATATCCATCATTTAGTTGAAAGAGTTGACGAATGTGTCACAATAAATGGGACTGGTCACTAATATTTTCTGGTTTGACTGAGGTAATCATCGTGTATTTGTACTGTGTAATTGTTTTAAATACCTAACTCATAGGTAGTATGCTAGTAATAGTTGAATATGTATCTCATAGGTAGTATGCTAGCAATAGTTGAATATGTAACTCATAGCTAGTATGCTAGCAATAGTTGAATATGTAACTCATAGCTAGTATGCTAGTAATAGTTGAATATGTATCTCATAGCTAGTATGCTAGTAATAGTTGAACATGTAACTCATAGCTAGTATGCTAGTAATAGTTGAATATGTATCTCATAGCTAGTATGCTAGTAATAGTTGAACATGTAACTCATAGCTAGTATGCTAGTAATAGTTGAATATGTATCTCATAGCTAGTATGCTAGTAATAGTTGAACATGTAACTCATAGCTAGTATGCTAATAATAGTTGAACATGTAACTCATAGCTAGTATGCTAATAATAGTTGAACATGTAACTCATAGCTAGTATTCTAGTATTAGTTAAACATATTTAAACGTATGTGCAACAGTTAGTTATTTTTATTCGGAAACGTCTCGTCAACACAGTAGGCTTCGGTAGTCTAATTCAGAGGCGACAAATACGTGGGCAACAGAAGCATTAGAGGCAGTGATGTGGTAAGTCCATCAACCTCTTTGTCTCTCCACCGTTGCTATCTACGTGTTTGTCACCTTTGTATTAGACTGTTGAAGCCTACTGTGTAGGCGATATATTTTGGAATACTGATTTCAAAGTGTTGGTCATGTCTACTTGTCGGGGTTTTATACCATTATTCAGACGATAGTTATATATGTCAAGTATAGTCAGTGTTTAAGTGTTTTTTGATGTGTAACTCACAGCTGGTACTCAAGTGTTAGTTGAACATGCAACTCACACCCAGTACTTAAGTGCTACTTAAATATTTCGTTTGTCAGCTGCTGCTGCTGCTGCTGCTGCTGCTGCTGCTGCTGCTGCTGCTGCTGCTGCTGCTGCTGCTGCTGCTGCTGCTGCTGCTGCTGCTGCTGCTGCTGCTGCTGCTGCTGCTGCTGCTGCTGCTGCTGCTGCTGCTGCTGCTGCTGCTGCTGCTGCTGTTGCTGCTCCTAGTGGCTGATTTGTTTAATTCTATTTCAACGTTATACTGATATTTGACTCATTTTATTTACTCTTCCGGCCAATAACACTTTTCACTCTGTAGGTTGACAAGTCTTTTGTACTACTGATATTCAAATATTTGTCAAAGAATTTCGAAAATAATATATTCCATCGGGGAGATAGGCCCATGTGGCCTAATATTGATATTTGTGTGTGAGACACAAATCTGTAACCGTGAAAAAGGAACAAGTTATTGTAATTGGAGATTTTAGGCATAAATTGGGCAGCTTACGAGGCTGGAACTGCATATGAAAAGTCTCTAGAATTCTTCAATGTATAGTAGGTTTATGTATCAGGATATAATAGAAGTGACACTAGTAAGAGAAGACTACACACGGTCAGTATTTAACCTAGTATTTAACCTAGTATTTAACCTAGTATTTATTAGCACGGAGGAAATTTTTAACACCCAAGCCCTCTAAAAGTAGGTTAAGTAATTGTTGAAAGTCAATATACGAATAATGGAGGAAATAAACATTGAAAAGTTGGAAGAAATGTGTGAGTTATTAAACAGAAAGGTGGCGTGTTTACACGAGGGAAGTATTTTAAAGGTAAAGGATTTAAATCCCAAGCACAAAGCTGAAATACAGGATACTGAAGTAACTGAAGAATTAAAAAAACGTACTTCTGGATACTGACAAGGGAAAAAAAAACCTGAACCAGACGAGATATTATCGTTGGTTTTAAAACAATTGTGTATTAAAGTTATGCTGTCCGCTTTAGCTTTTTGGGGGCACTTTACTACAAGAGGGTAAATTGGCTGATAAATGGAAGATGGTTGTACATTATATCAGTATTTAAAAAAAAAAATGCACATTTTTATAGAAATGGAAAAGCTTCATGAGAGGAATGTTTATAAAATACCTTGAAACCAAGAAACTCATTAACTAGTAAACAATGCGATTTGTGGATAGCAAATTCATATATGTAAATATTGATTACGACGGTCACGGAAACTGTTCGGGAAAGAAATATATGGTCTGATTGTATTCATCTTGACTTTAATTAAGAAAGCTTTTAATAGCTCCTCATGAGATTTACTTGGTGATAAATGGTTTTGAAAACCGACAAATTGAAGATTGAGACACTTATGCAACATATGGGAATCTTTAATAAGGAAACGTTTCGCCACACAGTGACTTCATCAGTCCAGTACAAATCAGAAAGGTGTAAGGAGAGGAGGAGTTTGAGGTAATCAGTCCCTCGGCCTGGAGTCGATGTGTTCAGTCCATCAATCTTGTAGAAAGTACAGCATAGTGCCGTAGAAGTGGCTTATATACTGTAGTCAGGTGAGGTGAAGCAGGAGGAGGCGGGGTCATAGTGGTACCATCCACTAGTCGAAGTAGGTCTTCGTCCAAAGGTTGGACAAGTATTGAATAATTTCTTACACCTTTCTGCTTTGTATTGGACTGATGAAGCCACTGTGTGGCGAAACGTTTCCTTATTAAAGATTCCCATATGTTGCATAAGTGTCTCAATCTTCAAAGACTTACTTGGGAACTGAATCATGAAGAAGACATAAGACAAACTATAAAAACAGATGAGAGAGGAAAATTTTACCAGTTATAAGAGGAAAAATGTCCTGGTTGGCAGATGTCACTTTTGTGTTGGCAGATGATGTCACCTTTGTGTTGGCAGAAGATGTCACCTTTGTGTTGGCAGATGATGTCACCTTTGTGTTGGCAGATGATGTCACCTTTGTGTTGGCAGATGATGTCACCTTTGTGTTGGCAGATGATGTCACCTTTGTGTTGGCAGATGTCACCTTTGTGTTGGCAGATGATGTCACCTTTGTGTTGGCAGAAGATGTCACCTTTGTGTTGGCAGATGATGTCACCTTTGTGTTGGCAGATGATGTCACCTTTGTGTTGGCAGATGATGTCACCTTTGTGTTGGCAGATGATGTCACCTTTGTGTTGGCAGATGATGTCACCTTTGTGTTGGCAGATGATGTCACCTTTGTGTTGGCAGATGATGTCACCTTTGTGTTGGCAGATGATGTCACCTTTGTGTTGGCAGATGATGTCACCTTTGTGTTGGCAGATGATGTCACCTTTGTGTTGGCAGATGATGTCACCTTTGTGTTGGCAGATGATGTCAAATTGGTGTTGGCAGATGATGTCACCTTTGTGTTGGCAGATGATGTCACCTTTGTGTTGGCAGATGATGTCACCTTTGTGTTGGCAGATGATGTCAAATTGGTGTTAGCAGAAGATGTCACCTTTGTGTTGGCAGAAGATGTCACCTTTGTGTTGGCAGATGTCACCTACTGTCATCATGTATTTAATTTATAATTTTATATGATAAAGGATGTTATGTGTAATATATAATGAAAATGACAGTAATTTCGATACAAGATAATTTATAAATTGAGCAAATGGTGACGGAAAATAGAATTAAATGTAGGTAAATACTATGCAGTGGAAATGGAAGCAATTAAAACGAGGCCAGACGAAGGATACTGGAGGTGACGAAACGTCGCAAGGGATCTGTGAGTTATTAAAAAATTATATATCACCTGTAAATTATATTAATAAACATGTGAGAAACTCGTCAGGTCCACTGAGGAAAATAACTAAGACATATGAATGGATAAATATTTATAATATTTACATTATATGTCAGGTCAAAATCTGCAAAATAGTGCGAATAAATTTGAAAAGCCTCATGAAGAGATGCAAAATGGCTACTAAGCTAGATAAAAAAAAAGTTACGCAGTGTCAATACTAAAAAAAAGATGCCCACTCTGGCTATTATATACGAGGGAATGAGGAGACGTCATAACCATATATAAATATTATAAATGGACATGAAAAACATAAAAACGACGACTTCGTACCTGCAACAGAACCAAAAAAAAAACACTGAGGGAAAAAATGGGTATATAGGGAAATCATTCTGCACGGTGTGTGGTAGAGCAGTGGAATGATGGGAAATCATTCTGCACGGTGTGTGGTAGAGCAGTGGAATGATGGGAAATCATTCTGCACGGTGTGTGGTAGAGCAGTGGAATGATGGGAAATCATTCTGCACGGTGTGTGGTAGAGCAGTGGAATGATGGGAAATCATTCTGCACGGTGTGTGGTAGAGCAGTGGAATGATGAGAAATTCTGCACGGTGTGTGGTAGAGCAGTGGAATGATGGTAAATCATTCTGCACGGTGTGTGGTAGAGCAGTGGAATGATGAGAAATCATTCTGCACGGTGTGTGGTAGAGCAGTGGAATGATGGTAAATCATTCTGCACGGTGTGTGGTAGAGCAGTGGAATGATGGTAAATCATTCTGCACGGTGTGTTGTAGAGCAGTGTAATGATGGTAAATCATTCTGCACGGTGTGTGGTAGAGCAGTGGAATGATGGTAAATCATTCTGCACGGTGTGTGGTAGAGCAGTGGAATGATGGTAAATCATTCTGCACGGTGTGTGGTAGAGCAGTGGAATGATGGGAAATCATTCTGCACGGTGTGGTAGAGCAGTGGAATGATGGAAATCATTCTACACGGTGTGTGGTAGAGCAGTGGAATGATGGAAATCATTCTACACGGTGTGTGGTAGAGCAGTGGAATGATGGGAAATCATTCTGCACGGTGTGTGGTAGAGCAGTGGAATGATGGGAAATCATTCTGCACAGTGTGTGGTAGAGCAGTGGAATGATGGGAAATCATTCTGCACGGTGTGTGGTAGAGCAGTGGAATGAAGGAAATCATTCTACACGGTGTGTGGTAGAGCAGTGGAATGATGGTAAATCATTCTACACGGTGTGGTAGAGCAGTGGAATGATGGGAAATCATTCTACACGGTGTGTGGTAGAGCAGTGGAATGATGGGAAATCATTCTACACGGTGTGTGGTAGAGCAGTGGAATGATGGGAAATCATTCTACACGGTGTGTGGTAGAGCAGTGGAATGATGGAAATCATTCTACACGTGTGTGGTAGAGCAGTGGAATGATGAAATCATTCTACACGGTGTGTGGTAGAGCAGTGGAACGATGGTAAATCATTCTGCACGGTGTGTGGTAGAGCAGTGGAATGATGGGAAATCATTCTGCACGGTGTGTGGTAGAGCAGTGGAATGATGGTAAAGATGAAGTGCCGCAACCTCTGGAAATTTTAATAATTAAATGGTGAAAAATTTACTGATGAAAGAGAGAGGGGGGGGGAGAGAGAGAGAGAGAGAGAGAGAGAGAGAGGAAGGTAGGAATCACATCAGCCTCCACAACACAGTTCGGTATTAATGCCCACCAACACAGGTAATATATAAATGCCTTTATCTCGACCCAAAAATACTGGAAGGTAATGGTGATTTTTTCCCAGGTTGTATTTTATGTAGATGACTGTGTAAACCTGTGACCAGGGTAGCCATTTTAGCAAGACTTGTTGTCACTCATTCAGCACAAGTTGATGCTAGGTCCCCTGTCCACTACTGTTGAAACAGAGGAAGTTGATGCTAGGTCCCCTGTCCACTACTGTTGAAACAGAGGAAGTTGAAGCTAGATCCCCTGTCCACTACTGTTGAAACACAGGAAGTTGAGGCTAGATCCCCTGTCCACTACGGTTGAAACAGAGGAAGTTGAGGCTAGATCCACTGTCCACTACTGTTGAAACACAGGAAGTTGAGGCTAGATCCCTGTCCACTACTGTTGAAACACAGGAAGTTGAGGCTAAGTCCCCTGTCCACTACTGTTGAAACACAGGAAGTTGAGGCTAAGTCCCCTGTCCACTACTGTTGAAACACAGGAAGTTGAAGCTAGATCCCCTGTCCACTACTGTTGAAACACAGGAAGTTGAGGCTAAGTCCCCTGTCCACTACTGTTGAAACACAGGAAGTTGAGGCTAGGTCCCCTGTCCACTACTGTTGAAACACAGGAAGTTGAGGCTAAGTCCCCTGTCCACTACTGTTGAAACACAGGAAGTTGAAGCTAGGTCCCCTGTCCACTACTGTTGAAACACAGGAAGTTGAGGCTAAGTCCCCTGTCCACTACTGTTGAAACACAGGAAGTTGAGGCTAAGTCCCCTGTCCACTACTGTTGAAACACAGGAAGTTGAAGCTAGATCCCCTGTCCACTACTGTTGAAACACAGGAAGTTGAGGCTAAGTCCCTGTCCACTACTGTTGAAACACAGGAAGTTGAGGCTAATCCCCTGTCCACTACTGTTGAAACACAGGAAGTTGAGGCTAGATCCCCTGTCCACTACTGTTGAAACACAGGAAGTTGAGGCTAAGTCCCCTGTCCACTACTGTTGAAACACAGGAAGTTGAGGCTAGATCCACTGTCCACTACTGTTGAAACAGAGGAAGTTGAGGCTAAGTCCCCTGTCCACTACTGTTGAAACACAGGAAGTTGAGGCTAAGTCCCCTGTCCACTACTGTTGAAACACAGGAAGTTGAGGCTAGTCCCTGTCCACTACTGTTGAAACACAGGAAGTTGAGGCTAGATCCACTGTCCACTACTGTTGAAACACAGGAAGTTGAGGCTAGATCCACTGTCCACTACTGTTGAAACACAGGAAGTTGAAGCTAGATCCCCTGTCCACTACTGTTGAAACACAGGAAGTTGAGGCTAGATCCACTGTCCACTACTGTTGAAACAGGAAGTTGAGGCTAGATCCACTGTCCACTACTGTTGAAACACAGGAAGTTGAGGCTAGGTCCCCTGTCCACTACTGTTGAAACAGAGGAAGTTGAGGCTATATCCACTGTCCACTACTGTTGAAACACAGGAAGTTGAGGCTAGGTCCCCTGTCCACTACTGTTGAAACAGAGGAAGTTGAGGCTAAGTCCCCTGTCCACTACTGTTGAAACACAGGAAGTTGAGGCTAGGTCCCCTGTCCACTACTGTTGAAACAGAGGAAGTTGAGGCTATATCCACTGTCCACTACTGTTGAAACAGGAAGTTGAGGCTAAGTCCCCTGTCCACTACTGTTGAAACAGGAAGTTGAGGCTAGATCCCCTGTCCACTACTGTTGAAACAGAGGAAGTTGAGGCTAGATCCCCTGTCCACTACTGTTGAAACAGAGGAAGTTGAGGCTAGATCCCCTGTCCACTACTGTTGAAACAGAGGAAGTCGAGGCTAGATCCACTGTCCACTACTGTTGAATGTTCCGTATAAGCTGCGCAGTTGCACACAGTTGCTAGCAGTGTTCCCGCTAAGCTGCGCAGTTGCACACAGTTGCTAGCAGTGTTCCCGCTAAGCTGCGCAGTTGCACACAGTTGCTAGCAGTGTTCCCGCTAAGCTGCGCAGTTGCACAACAGTTGCTAGCAGTGTTCCCGCTAAGCTGCGCAGTTGCACAACAGTTGCTAGCAGTGTTCCCGCTAAGCTGCGCAGTTGCACACAGTTGCTAGCAGTGTTCCCGCTAAGCTGCGCAGTTGCACAACAGTTGCTAGCAATGTTCCCGCTAAGCTGCGCAGTTGCACAACAGTCTATATAAAGTGACGCGCTGTTTATTAAGGCCTCAAAAATTCTCAGTAATGACACCTTTATTGTAGTCTCTAATTCATTATATTTTGATAGGAAAATTATTCCTTACTGTATATTCATTATATTTTGATAAACTAATTGTTTTTATTTATTCATTGTACTTCATGCATACCAATGGTCTATGGTAACCGAACACTACAATGATGCTATATACATTATTTGGCTCTGGTAGTACATTGTTTCCATGCTTTTGTACTAAGTCAGTGCTGACATGGACAAAAATTGGTGGGTATATTATAAATGGTTGATATTGATTTTGAACTGGTACAATGTTTTGATAAATCATTGTATTTTGTTTTTGTTTTTAAGGCTTATAAGTCTGTTTTCCCCCCACTTTCAAAATACGACACATGAATTATCAAAGTCACCTATTTCACATGTCTAGCTTTTTTAATGCTTTTGGTCATCTGACCGAGGCCTTTTACTGGCTTACCCCTCCACCCCTTTAAAATTTATAGTTATTATTATAACCATTAAGGTACTTGTCTCAGCATTTCCTTAATGTGTTGATCAGTGCATACGTGTCTTGTACCTGCAACTTCTAATCACCATACATTTGCACCAGTAATGTTGCAACACACACGAGTTACAGCACTGAGTCACTAACACTACAGTGACTCAATAAGTCACTGACACTAGTGACTCAATAAGTCACTGACACTAGTGACTCAATAAGTCACTGACACTAGTGACTCAATAAGTCACTGACACTAGTGACTCAATAAGTCACTGACACTAGTGACTCAATAAGTCACTGACACTAGTGACTCAATAAGTCACTGACACTAGTGACTCAATAAGTCACTGACACTAGTGACTCAATAAGTCACTGACACTAGTGACTCAATAAGTCACTGACACTAGTGACTCAATAAGTCACTGACACTAGTGACTCAATAAGTCACTGACACTAGTGACTCAATAAGTCACTGACACTAGTGACTCAATAAGTCACTGACACTAGTGACTCAATAAGTCACTGACACTAGTGACTCAATAAGTCACTGACACTAGTGACTCAATAAGTCACTGACACTAGTGACTCAATAAGTCACTGACACTAGTGACTCAATAAGTCACTGACACTAGTGACTCAATAAGTCACTGACACTAGTGACTCAATAAGTCACTGACACTAGTGACTCAATAAGTCACTGACACTAGTGACTCAATAAGTCACTGACACTAGTGACTCAATAAGTCACTGACACTAGTGACTCAATAAGTCACTGACACTAGTGACTCAATAAGTCACTGACACTAGTGACTCAATAAGTCACTGACACTAGTGACTCAATAAGTCACTGACACAAGTGACTCAATAAGTCACTGACACTACAGTGACTCACTATCACTGACGGGGATCCCTGTGGCATGAGTATGTTTGTATTAATGTCGCAACTAATGCGACATTTTTATTGTGGCAACGTTTCGCTCTCCAGGAGCTTTGTCAAGCCGTATGCTTACTGCAATGCCACTTGTGGTGATGGGACGATACCAAATTTTTTGCCGATACCGTTACCATAAATACTAGCCGATGCCTATCGATACCGATACTTTGGCACAGCCGTAGTCACGTGCTTGGCTAGCCATGCGCCTACACTTTTCCAACCCATCGTCAATTTTTATTTAACATTGGGACGCTCACGGTTAACATTATTCACCAATCGTTGCCGGCCATTAACCGCTAGTTTATTTGGTTATTCTCTGTGCATCGTACTGAAATAAAGGTTAATATATACGTTAACTCAAACTTAACCGAGAAACACAATTGTCCTCAAAGATTTGTAAAGTTATACCCCTGGCTGTCTTCAAGAAGGCACTGGACAGGCACCTAAAGTCGGTGCCTGACCAGCCGGGCTGTGGTTCGTATGTCGGACTGACCGGGCCGAGGGGGCGTTGACCCCCGGAACTCCAGGTAAACTCCAGGTAATGAATTAAGGAAAGATCCTGGACTTCACCTTACGAAAACAGAGAAATCAAATGATAGTAATTATGAACAAGGTAGATTATAGGGGAAAATAAGTCTTCCACTCATGCGTCTTCCACTCACGCGTCTTCCACTCATGCGTCTTCCACTCATGCGTCTTCCACTCATGCGTCTTCCACTCACGCGTCTTCCACTCATGCGTCTTCCACTCGCGCGTCTTCCACTCATGCGTCTTCCACTCGCGCGTCTTCCACTCATGCGTCTTCCACTCATGCGTCTTCCACTCACGCGTCTTCCACTCACGCGTCTTCCACTCCGCGTCTTCCCCCACGCCTTCCACCAGCGTCTTCCACTCACGCGTCTTCCACTCACGCGTCTTCCACTCACGCGTCTTCCACTCACGCGTCTTCCACTCACGCGTCTTCCACTCACGCGTCTTCCACTCACGCGTCTTCCACTCACGCGTCTTCCACTCACGCGTCTTCCACTCACGCGTCTTCCACTCACGCGTCTTCCACTCACGCGTCTTCCACTCACGCGTCTTCCACTCACGCGTCTTCCACTCGCGCGTCTTCCACTCGCGCGTCTTCCACTCACGCGTCTTCCACTCGCGCGTCTTCCACTCACGCGTCTTCCACTCCCGCGTCTTCCACTCCCGCGTCTTCCACTCCCGCGTCTTCCACTCGCGCGTCTTCCACTCGCTACCTGGCTCCTCGCGCTTATGTGCGTTATTATTATGCTTTCCACTCACGGAAACTTATTTCAAAGTGTTTCTCAGATTTCGATATATTATTTCACATTTTATTTAAAGTTTTGCTTTCATACTTCACATTACTTTCACTGTGGTTATATTAAGATATCACCTGTTTCTTGTTATCTTAATAAATTACATTATTATATAGCTATATTCCAATATGTTGCTTTGTGTAAAATTACCAACCATTTTATTTTATTACTCTAGGGAGTAAAAGATTCTTGACTGGAATTGAATAGAGGTGTAGGCAGCCTTACTGACCCTCGTACAGTCGATAGGCGCCGGTCAATAATATTTTAATCCCAAATTTGGGCCTATTGAGTCTAAGGTAAGCTATAGGTGTACATAAACTGATATACCTCTCCACGTGTGTGTGTGTGTGTGTGTGTAATATATATAGTATATGATAGCGCTAGGAGCTTGCAAAGTTGCAGAAATGAGTAAGTAATGTCAGCAAATTCGTTCCGAGGGACGCCTTGCTAAGACATTCGCCAACACATTCGCCATCAATATAAACAAACTTGGTTGGTTAATGGGGTTTAAAGCCTAGCGACTACACGAGGCTTATTAAGACTAAACGTAAACTGTTGACCACCAAACAAGAATAGTTTACTCTCTAAAATAGGGAGTAAAGTAAAGCTCCCAGCATGAATACACACTGAGAAGTACACTTTTCTCAGTGTGTATTTCCTGGTACAGGTTTAGTACGTGTCTACCCAACTGTATACGCTTGTATAAGTTAAATATCTACTAGCTAGGTAACTGTGACTTGATTTATTTATTTGAATATTCTTGTAAATATTACTATATTACTTTTTTCAATAAACTGGCCGTCTCCTACCGAGGTAGTGACCCAAAAAAGAAGAAGACACACTTTCACCATCATTCACTCCATAAATGTATCCCCACCCCTTGTTAATAATTATAACTGATAGTCGTTTAAGTAATGTATTACCAGAACCTTCAGTAAAATTAAGCCATAGTGTTAAACTTTATTGGGTTATCCTGGATAATTGACAACGTTGTGTAAGACATTTGTAACACAACTAATATGTGGATCTGAAGTCCCAGTTAGAATGGGTTACATAGTTTGACTTTGTTGGGTTATTTTGTGGGAGTATGTCCAATATAATCTGCCGCCTTAGCTCGCACACTGAAGGACCGTGGTTAGATTCCTGGCACGGGTGGAAACCTTGGATATGTTTCTTTACCCCTGTTGCAAGACAAAAAGGGTTATAATACCTGGAGAGGGTTTCGGGGGTCAACGCCCCCGCGGCCCGGTCTGTGACCAGGCATCACCATTAATTTTTAAAGGGGTGGACCGGTAAGCCAGCGGAAGGCCTCTGTCAGATGACCAAAAGGTCCACTGGCTGGTCGTCATATAACTAAGACCCGCGTCAGGAAACACTCATCCTGTTTCCTGACAAACCTAACCTAGCGTGCCTCTGTTCACCTGGCAGTAAGTAGGTGCCTCTGTTCACCTGGCAGTAAGTAGGTGCCTCTGTTCACCTGGCAGTAAGTAGGTGCCTCTGTTCACCTGGCAGTAAGTAGGTGCCTCTGTTCACCTGGCGTAAGTAGGTGCCTCTGTTCACCTGGCAGTAAGTAGGTGCCTCTGTCCACCTGGCAGTAAGTAGGTGCCTCTGTTCACCTGGCAGTAAGTAGGTGCCTCTGTTCACCTGGCAGTAAGTAGGTGCCTCTGTTCACCTGGCAGTAAGTAGGTGCCTCTGTTCACCTGGCAGTAAGTAGGTGCCTCTGTTCACCTGGCAGTAAGAAGGTGCCTCTGTTCACCTGGCAGTAAGTAGGTGCCTCTGTTCACCTGGCAGTAAGTAGGTGCCTCTGTTCACCTGGCAGTAAGTAGGTGCCTCTGTTCACCTGGCAGTAAGTAGGTGCCTCTGTTCACCTGGCAGTAAGTAGGTGCCTCTGTCCACCTGGCAGTAAGTAGGTGCCTCTGTTCACCTGGCAGTAAGAAGGTGCCTCTGTTCACCTGGCAGTAAGTAGGTGCCTCTGTTCACCTGGCAGTAAGTAGGTGCCTCTGTCCACCTGGCAGTAAGTAGGTGCCTCTGTCCACCTGGCAGTAAGTAGGTGCCTCTGTCCACCTGGCAGTAAGTAGGTGCCTCTGTCCACCTGGCAGTAAGTAGGTGCCTCTGTCCACCTGGCAGTAAGTAGGTGCCTCTGTCCACCTGGCAGTAAGTAGGTGCCTCTGTCCACCTGGCAGTAAGTAGGTGCCTCTGTCCACCTGGCAGTAAGTAGGTGCCTCTGTCCACCTGGCAGTAAGAGGTGCCTCTGTCCACCTGGCAGTAAGTAGGTGCCTCTGTCCACCTGGCAGTAAGTAGGTGCCTCTGTCCACCTGGCAGTAAGTAGGTGCCTCTGTCCACCTGGCAGTAAGTAGGTGCCTCTGTCCACCTGGCAGTAAGAAGGTGCCTCTGTTCACCTGGCAGTAAGAAGGTGCCTCTGTTCACCTGGCAGTAAGAGGTGCCTCTGTTCATCTGGCAGTAGTAGGTGCCTCTGTTCACCTGGCAGTAAGTAGGTGCCTCTGTTCACCTGGCAGTAAGTAGGTGCCTCTGTTCACCTGGCAGTAAGAAGGTGCCTCTGTTCACCTGGCAGTAAGAAGGTGCCTCTGTTCACCTGGCAGTAAGAAGGTGCCTCTGTTCACCTGGCAGTAAGTAGGGGCCTCTGTTCACCTGGCAGTAAGTAGGGGCCTCTGTTCACCTGGCAGTAAGTAGGGCCTCTGTTCACCTGGCAGTAAGTAGGTGCCTCTGTTCACCTGGCAGTAAGTAGGTGCCTCTGTTCACCTGGCAGTAAGAAGGTGCCTCTGTTCACCTGGCAGTAAGTAGGGGCCTCTGTTCACCTGGCAGTAAGTAGGGCCTCTGTTCACCTGGCAGTAAGTAGGTGCCTCTGTTCACCTGGCAGTAAGTAGGTGCCTCTGTTCACCTGGCAGTAAGAAGGTGCCTCTGTTCACCTGGCAGTAAGTAGGGGCCTCTGTTCACCTGGCAGTAAGTAGGGGCCTCTGTTCACCTGGCAGTAAGTAGGTGCCTCTGTTCACCTGGCAGTAAGAAGGTGCCTCTGTTCACCTGGCAGTAAGTAGGTGCCTCTGTCCACCTGGCAGTAAGTAGGTGCCTCTGTCCACCTGGCAGTAAGTAGGTGCCTCTGTCCACCTGGCAGTAAGTAGGTGCCTCTGTCCACCTGGCAGTAAGTAGGTGCCTCTGTCCACCTGGCAGTAAGTAGGTGCCTCTGTCCACCTGGCAGTAAGAAGGTGCCTCTGTTCACCTGGCAGTAAGAAGGTGCCTCTGTTCACCTGGCAGTAAGAAGGTGCCTCTGTTCATCTGGCAGTAAGTAGGTGCCTCTGTTCACCTGGCAGTAAGTAGGTGCCTCTGTTCACCTGGCAGTAAGTAGGTGCCTCTGTTCACCTGGCAGTAAGAAGGTGCCTCTGTTCACCTGGCAGTAAGAAGGTGCCTCTGTTCACCTGGCAGTAAGAAGGTGCCTCTGTTCACCTGGCAGTAAGAAGGTGCCTCTGTTCACCTCGCAGTAAGAAGGTGCCTCTGTTCACCTGGCAGTAGAAGGTGCCTCTGTTCACCTGGCAGTAAGAAGGTGCCTCTGTTCACCTGGCAGTAAGAAGGTGCCTCTGTTCACCTGGCAGTAAGTAGGTGCCTCTGTTCACCTGGCAGTAAGTAGGTGCCTCTGTTCACCTGGCAGTAAGTAGGTGCCTCTGTTCACCTGGCAGTAAGTAGGTGCCTCTGTTCACCTGGCAGTAAGTAGGTGCCTCTGTTCACCTGGCAGTAAGTAGGTGCCTCTGTTCACCTGGCAGTAAGTAGGTGCCTCTGTTCACCTGGCAGTAAGTAGGTGCCTCTGTTCACCTGGCAGTAAGTAGGTGCCAGGGTGTTAGGCGACTGCTGTCTGATCATGGGGGAGAGGAGTAAAGAGTTGCAGTCTAAGTAAATGTTGAGGTACACACAAATTTTACAATTACATAGATTATCATACATGATATACTGACTTGACTGGGTTATCCTGGGTTACTAACCCACCTGGCTAATACTCACAATAAAACTAAATAAAAACTTAGTGGTCAGATTGTAGAAATAAGGATTTATTAGTAGTAGTATTTTTATTATTGTATTAATATTTATTCCGAACGAAGAAAACGGCGTGTGGTAGATCTCTGAATAAAGAAAACGGGAAGCTCATACTTAGGGTAAACATAATCAGTGTTATGATGCACATTTATATTAAGTTTATTCAGGTATACACAAATAGTTACATAGATTATCATACATAGCAGCATATGTGTAGAGAACCCTCCAGGATAATCCAAAAAAGTCAGTGACTTATTTCCACTGGGGTTCTTTTATCGTTCAACTGGAGAGGGTTTCGGGGGTGAACGCCCCCGCGGCCCGGTCTGAGACCAGGTATCATGGTGGATCAGGGTCTGATCAACCAGGCTGTTACTGCTGGCCGCACGCAGTCCAACGTACGAACCACAGCCTGGCTGGTCAGGTACTGACTTTAGGTGCCTGTCCAGAGCCTTCTTGAAGACAGCCAGGGGTCTATTGGTAATCCCCCTTATGTATCCTGGGAGGCAGTTGAACAGTCTTGGGCCCTTGACACTTGATGTGTTGTCTCTCAACGTGCTAGTGGCACCTCTAGGATTTTCCAAGTGTATATAATCGTGTATCTCTCCCGCCTGCGTTCTAGGGAGTACAGGTTGAGGAACTTCAAGCGTTCCCAGTAATTTAGGTGTTTTATCACACTTGTGTGCCGTGAAGGTTCTCTGTACATTTTCTAGGTCAGCAATTTCACCTGCTTTGAAAGGTGCAGTTAGTGTGCAGCAATATTCCAGCCTAGATAGAACACGCAACGTGAAGAGTTTCATATTGTTTTCTGCAGCCCATTTAAAGATTTGGTTGATGTCTGCTTGGAGTCTTGCAGTGTTTTCAGTGGAGGACACTGTCATGCAAATTCGGGTGTCATCTGCAAAGAAAGACACGGTGCTGTGGCTTTCATCCCTGTCTATGTCAAATATGAGGATGAGGAACAGGATGGGAGCGAGTACTGTGCCTTGTGGAACAGAATTTTTCACTGTAGCTGCCTCAGACTTTACTCTGTTTACTACTATACTTTTTGAGTTCTATTTGTTAGGAAATTATAGATCCATCTACCAACTTTTCCTGTTATTCCTTTATCGCGCATTTTGTGTGCTATTACACCATGGTCACACTTGTCAAAGGCTTTAGCATTTTGTTTGTCTTTACAGCATCCAGGACCGTGTCATAGTGGTCCAGTAGTTGGGACCGACAGGAGCGACCTGCTCTAAACCCATGCTGCCCTGGGTTGTGTAATTGATGGGTATCTAGATGAGTGGCGATCTTGCTTCTTAGAACCCTTTCAAAGATTTTTATGATATGGGACGTTAGCGCTATTGGTCTGTAGTTCTTTGCTATTGCTTTACTGCCGCCTTTGTGGAGTGGGGCTATGTCTGTTGTTTTTAGTAACTGCGGGACGACCCCAGTGTCCATGCTCCCTCTCCATAGGATGTTAAAATCACGTGATAGGGGCTTCTTGCAGTTCTTGATGAACACGGAGTTCCATGAGTCTGGGACTGGAGTGGAGTGCATGGGCATGTCATTTATCGCCCTTTCTAAGTCATGTGGCGTCAGGGTGATGTCAGATAGGTTTGTGTCTACCAAATTCTGTCTCTCTTTCATAAAAAATCATTTAGGTCAACGACTCTCAGTCTGGTTAGCAACTCTCTAAAAACTGAGTCATACTGGGACTTTAGTAACTCACTCATTTCCTTGCTGTCATCTGTGTAGGACCCATCTCGTTTAAGTAGGGGCCCAATACTGGATGTTGTTCTCGACTTTGATTTGGCATAAGGAAAGAAATATTTTGGGTTTCTTTCAATTTCATTTATGGCTTTTAGTTCTTCCCGCGTATCTTGGTTCCTGTAAGATTCCTTTAACTTGAGTTCGATGTTTGCTATTTCTCTGACCAGTGTCTCCCTACGTATTACAGATATATTGGCCTCTTTTAGCCGCTCTGTTATTCTTTGCCTTCGCCTGTGTAGGGAGCGCCTCTCTCTTTCTACTTTACATTTCCTTTTCCTTAAAGGAATAATCCTTGAGCATACCTCGAGTACGACATAGTTAATTTGTTCTAGAAATAGGTTTGGATCCATGATGCTTAGGCAATCACTTAGGGCCTGGTTTACTTTGTCCCACCTTATATTTTTGTTATTGAAGTCGAATTTGGTGAAGGCTCCCTCGTGACTGATGACATTTTGTCGGTCTGGGTAATTTTTAATAATAAAATTTAGCACTGGTAGTTTACTGCTATGTTACTGTATCTGATAGTTCAGTTACATAGTACGAACAAAAGTTAGCTGTTTTTCTGTCATATTCCATTATATAAGATGGGTTTACGCATCAAGTAATGAAATGTGTCAGTCTGAGGTGGGAGACTTCAGGTCAGTGAGGATATCGTCAAGTATTCCATTAAAGGTTCATCAGCTACCACACCTTCAAGGGTTACCTTCCAGCAGCTCTGCAGTGACTATCACTTGGGAATTACAATCTCTCAAGATGGGCTATACCAGCGTTTTTCTTGAGTGCTTCATAACCACTATTAAAGGCGTTTTACTGTTGGCTGAAGGTGGTGTTATGTTTAAGTATCTTTGTGTAAGCAAGATAACACTGTGATTTAGATTTTTCTGTCACTGGGTTCTGCTGGATAACTTGAATCTGGCTCAATGTGTTGACATTTAGAACATTTGTGTAGCACAGGGAAGTGTAGGTGCCTGGTGTAATTGTGGGGTGTTGCCTCTCCCACCCCTTTCTCTCTCTCTCTCTCTCTCTCTCTCTCTCTCTCTCTTTGAGAGGCAATATAGGTCGATTTAAGTAAGGGGAGAATAGGTGCCTAGGTGCCAGCACCTAGGCACCTTCCTTGAGAGGTGAAATCTATCAGTCTGAGCTGGGAGACTAGGTTATTCTTCATGTACTGAAACTCCACGGACTTGGCACTGCTGGGATCAAGGAGTCAGCTTCTCTAGTGATTGGGGCTTTGAATGCTAAATGGGGCTCACACCCTCGGCCTTACGTCACGGGCCCATGAAACTCATCTTCACTTGTTATATCCAGCTGGGGCTGCGCTAGTGCTGGGCTTGTCTGCTGCAGCAGCAATACCCCTGGGGAGGGAGCGTCCTCCTACCCTTCCCAGGGTGGCACCTCCCAGGAGCTGTGTGTGTGTGTTCAAAGACACTTGTCGATAGACACTTGGCCATAATTTTGTGTGTGTATATACTGTGTTTTTCTCGCACTTTTATGCCTTATTCATCAATTCAGTTTTTCCCCTTTGGGAGATAGGCCATTATGAATCATGGAAATTTTAACGTATTAATAACTCCAGCTCTGTTGGACGCAACTTTTAAAGCTGCCAGGACTACTGAACCCACACTGAAATGCTAGACTACACCCTGTGTGTGTGAGAGAGAGATATTGAAGAAAGGCAGGCTAGTAGGTAGTGGTGGTAATGGTGTGTCACTGGGAGGGAAGCTCATCAGTGGCACACTGCTGCTACCCACCGCTACAGTTGCCAATATTTCCACGTAATCATTGTACTCTTCTTTCGTTAACTATGCGTTACAAGTCCTTTCGTTGTGTGGCGGATGTTCTCCCCGTGTTAAATACGTGTGCGTGCCGTCTTAAAGTGTACGCACAAGACGGTAGGTAGTGCCAACGTCTTTTACTTCTAGTTCTGTGGCATCGCGTGTGACGTAGCGGGTAGAGGTGGGCCACAGCACTCGACCCATTTACTAACACTCGTTTCTTTGCTACCTCAGGAAACTGCGGTCGTCTTCCAGGATGCCTTCCTCTATCGCCGTGCCCGCCGAGCAGGCCTCCCTCCTAGGGTAAGTGTTGAGCATTGTTGTTGTTGGCGTGGTGGTGGTAGTTTGGCACGCTGCTCCAGGCACTCTCAGGCTGCAAGGCGCGTCATCTCAGCCAGATGGAGGTTGAAGGTTACTGGTGGCGCCACCACGCCCCCCCCCCTCCACTAATAATTATAATAATAATAATCTTTATTTCTACAAATATATCTACAAGGTATACAGGCCTAGCTGACATTAATGACATAGTTATATAGAAAGCCCCTTATGCAGAACATTTCATACAAATTAGGTCAGTTTTGTCCCCAGGATGCGACCCACACCAGACGACTAACGCCCAGGTGCCTGTTTTACTGATAGGTGAACATGGACAGCAGGTGTCTTAAGGAAGCAAGTTCTGTTTCCACCCGTGCCGGGGATCGACCCCCGGACCTCAGTGTGTGAGGTGAGTGCGCTACAAATCGAGCTACGGGACACCTAACAACTTCTACCCACCCTCACATACGCCGCAAAATAAATTTCCTAAGAATAAATCAAAGGACTATTTTCTGATTATCTGAAAATGCAAATGTTTCACAGTTGACGAACACTGCTGGGAGCTCAGTATGTTTGTGATCCTACAAACACCAGATCAACCAGGTTATGATGACTGTATTCCGGCAAGCAGCTAGCTGCAACAGTTTGCTTGATTATGCAAAGAAGAGCAGTGTAAAATAACCAGAGACGTCATAAATATGCCGCCTCGTAACACTCTTCTCCACAATCCTCGGCCGATATGCCATACTTGGGTATCTTTATGGTTGCAACGTTTCGCCCACACGGTAGGCTTCTTCAGTCAAATAGAGACAGCAGGTGTAATATAGAAATGATGATGTAATCAGTCCATCAACCTTGGAGAAAAAATATTTGAGGTGGTCAGTCCCTCAGCCTGGAGAAGGGTTCAGCTCGATTCATCAATAAAGACGTTAAAGGTGGCAGCAAAACAGTAGCTAAGAACTATAGACCAATAGCTTTAACGTCCCATATCATAAAAATCTTTGAACGAGTTCTAAGAAGCAGGATAGCAAACCACCTGGACTCCCAAAAATTCCACGACCCAGGGCAACATGGTTTCAGAGCAGGTCGCCCCTGCCTCTCGCAACTGCTAGACCACTATGATATGGTCTTAGATGCTCTGGAAAACAAGCAGAATGCAGATGTAGTATACACAGATTTTGCAAAAGCCTTTGACAAGTGCGATCATGGTGTAATAGCACACAAAATGCGTGCTAAAGGGATAACTGGCAAAGTAGGCAGATGGATCTTCAACTTCCTAACCAATCGAACACAAAGAGTAGTGGTAAACAGAGTTAAATCTGATGCTGCCATAGTGAAGAGCTCTGTCCCACAAGGCACAGTACTCGCACCTATCCTGTTCCTCATTGTCATATCAGACATAGAGATGTAAACCACAGCACTGTGTCATCCTTTGCAGATGATACTAGGATCTGCATGAGACTTCATCCATTGAGGACACGGCAAATCTCCAAGAAGATATAAACCAAGTTTTCCAATGGGCAACAGAGAACAATATGATGTTCAATGAAGACAAATTCCAACTACTCCGTTATGGAAAACTGGAGGAAATAATAGCTAGGACTGAGTATATTACAAACTCCAATCACACAATACAGCGGAAAAGTAATGTGGAGGACCTGGGTGTGGTAATGTCCGAAGACCTCATCTTCAAGGACCACAACAATGCCACTATCACATCTGCGAGGAAACTGATAGGATGAATAAGGAGAACATTCAAGACAAGAGATGCTAAGCCAATGATGATCCTTTTTAAATCACTTGTTGTCTCTAGGCTGGAATACTGCTGTACATTAACATCTCCATTCAAGGGAGGTGAAATTGCTGATCTAGAGAATGTACAGAGAACCTTTACTGCACGTATAAGTTCCATCAAACACCTTAACTACTGGGAACGCCTGGAAGCACTTGACATATATTCACTGGAGCGCAGGCGAGAGAGATATATCATAATCTACACCTGGAAGATTCTGGAGGGACTGGTCCCTAATATGCACACAAAAATCACTCCATACGAAAGCAAAAGACTTGGCAGGCGATGCAACATACCCCCAGTGAAAAGTAGGGGCGCCACTGGTACACTAAGAGAAAACACAATAAGTGTCCGGGGTCCAAGACTGTTCAACAGCCTCCCACCAGCCATAAGGGGCATTACCAGTAGACCTGTGGGTGCCTTCAAGAGGGAGCTGGACAGATACCTAAAGTCAGTGCCAGATCAGCCGGGCTGTGGTTCGTACGTTGGACTACGTGCAGCCAGCAGTAATAGCCTCGTTGATCAGGCCCTGATCCACCGGGAGGCCTGGTCATAGACCGGGCCGCGGGGACGTCGATCCCCGGAATGCCCTCCAGGTAGACTCCAGGTAGAAGTAAATGACACAAGTATAACTAATGCGACATTTTATTGTGGCAACGTTTTGTTCTGAAGGAGCTTTGTCAAGGACTTACAAACTCTACATGGACACAGAGGGTATATATAGGCTTTAAGAGTGAGGTGTAAGGCACAATATAATCGTTGTAGTAGTTGTTGTAATAGTGGTAGTAGTTGTAATAATAGTGGTAGTTGTAATAATAGTGGTAGTAGCAGTAATAACAGTGGTAGTTGTAATAATAGTGGTAGTGGTAGTTGTAATAATAGGGGTAGTAGTAGTAATAATAGTGGTAGTAGTAGTAATAATAGTGGTAGTTGTAATAATAGTAGATAAATTGTTCAGAGAACCGACAAGTTATAAATTAGACACATATGCAACACTTGGGTATCTTTATTGAGAGAGAGAGAGGTAGAGGGAAGAGAGAGAGAGTGGAAGAGAGAGTGGGGGAGAGGGAGGGAGGGGGAGAGAGAGAGGGGTGAGAGAGAGAGAGGGAGAGAGAGAGAGAGAGGGGGGGGAGAGAGAGAGAGAGAGGGGGAGAGAGGAGAGAGAGAGAGAGAGAGAGAGAGAGAGGGAGAGGGAGGGGAAGGTGGTACGTAAGAACAATCTTGGCCAAATCCGGCCTAGGCTGGATGATAGCTTTGGTCAGGTAGTGTTATGATGGTGATGGTAATCGGTGGTAATTGGTGGATGATGGGTGAGTGTTGGTAATATGTGATGAGGGAGTGATAGGTGGTAATGGTGGGGTGGTGATGCGTGGATGGTACTGGTGATGAATGGGTGGTGACGATAAGGGGTTGTGACAGTGGGGTGGCTGGTAATGGGTAGCTGATGGTGATGGGTTCTTGATGATGGAAAGCATCTCCAATTACCCCCTCTTTAATTTCCCATTACCCATTCTCCTCCCTTCATCACCCTCCATCTCTCCCCCTATTCCATCTCCCCTCCCCTTCCATTAACACCTTTAATATCACTCATTTCCTTAACATTTCCGTCCCATCTTCTAGTTCCTCCCCATCTCCCACTTTCCCATCTCTAGTTTTTCCCATCTCTCACTTTCCCCCATCTCCCACTTTTCCCATCTCCCACTTCCCCATCTCCCACTTTTCCCATCTCCCACTTTTCCCATCTCCCACTTCCCCATCTCCCACTTCCCCATCTCCCACTTCCCCATCTCCCACTTCCCCATCTCCCACTTACCCATCTCCCACTTCCCGCTCAAACATACTGATATACACCCCTCAGTGTAAATACTCCGAGATATACACCGCACCGGTGTATATACACAGATAACTATCCTCCATGTATACACCGCACCGGTGTATATACACAGATAACTATCCTCCATGTATACACCGCTGATCACACCACACTAAAAAAACTACAGAGAAAATATACAAATTTTGAAGTTGTCGTTGGTTAGTTACTATTATGGTTGGTTACTATCATGGTTGGTTTCTAGCATGGTTAGTTACTATAATGGTTACTTTCATGGTTGGTTACTTTCATGGTTGGTTACTATCACGGTAGGTTACTATCACGGTAGGTTACTATCACGGTAGGTTACTATCATGGTAGGATACTATCATGGTTAGTTACTTTCATGGTTAGTTACTATCATGGTTGGTTACTATCATGGTTGGTTACTATCATGGTTGGTTACTATCATGGTTAGTTACTATCATGGTTGGTTACTATCATGGTTGGTTACTATCATGGTTGGTTACTATCATGGTTGGTTACTATCATGGTTGGTTACTATCATGGTTGGTTACTATCATGGTTGGTTACTATCATGGTTAGTTACTATCATATTAAGTTACTATTATCGTAAGTTACTATCATAGGTATGAAGGTATTATTGTGATTATTATTAGGCTCTTGTTCTTGTCACACATGATCGTTGTCTTCATAGTTCTTAAAACATAAACATTAAACCCGAAAACTAGAAGAGTGGACCCATTACACAGTGCACCCAAGCATACCCAAACATTCCTAAACACTGAACCCAACATACATAAAAAACATTACTTAACGAGAACTAGTTAAATCTCGTTAATGTGACCCGTTGTGGTGTATCTGGCGTGAGTGTATCTTCGTTGGGGTGTTGCACAATGTGTTGCAGGGAACACTGTATTCTGTACGTGGTGCTTGGACGTGGCGGTGAAATCGGAGTTGGGGGGGGAGCGGAATGGTAGTGGGAAGGGGAAGGTGGGATGGTGAGTGGGAAGGGGAAGGTGGGATGGTGAGTGGGAAGGGTTTTTGTTCCTATCGTTTACTTCTATGGAATAGGATGAAGGAATTTTTTTAATTTGGCAAAATTGGATACATCAGCTGCTACCCTATTCTATATGATAGTTACATAGTGGGAACAAAAGCTAGCTGTGTTTCACTGTCATATTCCATCACACAGGATGGTGTGTTTCACTGTCATATTCCATCACACAGGATGGTGTTTTACTGTCATGATCCATCACACAGGATGGTGTTTCACTGTCATGATCCATCACACAGGATGGTGTTTCACTGTCATGATCCATCACACAGGATGGTGTTTCACTGTCATGATCCATCACACAGGATGGTGTTTCACTGTCATGATCCATCACACAGGATGGTGTTTCACTGTCATGATCCATCACACAGGATGGTGTTTCACTGTCATGATCCATCACACAGGATGGTGTTTCACTGTCATGATCCATCACACAGGATGGTGTTTCACTGTCATGATCCATCACACAGGATGGTGTTTCACTGTCATATTCCATCACACAGGATGGTGTTTCACTGTCATATTCCATCACACAGGATGGTGTTTCACTGTCATATTCCATCACACAGGATGGTGTTTCACTGTCATATTTCATCACACAGGATGGTGTTTCACTGTCATGTTCCATCACACAGGATGGTGTTTCACTGTCATATTTCATCACACAGGATGGTGTTTCACTGTCATATTCCATCACAATTGATTGAACCATGGTCATATAGTAAATGATAAGGGTATTGATACATAGTGAGTATCCAATAGTGATCGTAAATTGTTGAGTATAACATACAGTGCATAGTGTATAGTGTGTATATATGGGTGTGTATATGGGTGTAATATGTGGGTGTAACATGTTTTGAGACACCACTAGCGAGCTGTTGTCAGATGTCGTCAGATAAGTGGACGCTGAACAAGTGGACGCTGAACAAGTGGACGCTGAACAAACAGATACGTGTAAATAACATTGGAAATGGTATCAATAATAATACGAGTGGTAAGTTAAAATGAGGCTCTGCGAGGTCATAGTAAAGTGAGGCTCTGCGAGGTCATAGTGAAGTGAGGCTCTGCGAGGTCATAGTAAAGTGAGGCTCTGCGAGGTCATAGTAAAGTGAGGCTCCGCGAGGTCATAGTGAAGTGAGAATACTAGAGGGACGTGGTATTTGTTCCATCCTGTGAAGGTACAAGCTTCAAAGATTAAGAGAAAACTAGGTAAGTCACCGACCTGACTTGGAGTTACAGGATATGTGATACTTAGTTGGAGTATACTTGGAGAGGGTTTCGGGGGTCAACGCCCCCGCGGCCCGGTCTGTGACCAGGCCTCATGGTGGATCAGGGCCTGATCACCCAGGCTGTTACTGTTGGCCCCACGCAACCCGACGTACGAACCACAGCCTGGCTAACATATCTTCTGAGGTGATTACTCACAACCACTACTCACCACACTCACCACCCACCACAAACCACTCACCACCCACCACAAACCACTCACCACCCACCACCCACCACAAACTCAGGGTTGGGGGACTCCAGCAATAATGTACGAGAAGGGATGTTCACTATGTTTAATAACTTCAACAACCACGGAACTGACTGGGACAATTAACTAAGAACTATCAGACATGTCCTGGGAAAGTCATGAGCACCCTAAATCCTGACCAGTGTCTGGTAAATCTGAATACAGAAGCATATAAGGTCTGTATTAAATATATACCACTGTGGAAACCTAGAAGATCAGATATAGAAAGAAAGCATTGGAGATGGTACATAGGAAGAAAAAGGGTTACCAAATTGCTTAAAAACATTAATGTCACAACGAAGGAAAGATAGTCTTAGCTGAGAGATCAGTGATTTAAAGCGAGAGCTTCATAAGATGTCGTACCAAACAAGTAGAAAGTAAACAAAAAGCCATTCACGATATTGCAAGAAACCCAAAATATTCATAGGCAAAATCCAAGCTAAGAACTACCTATGGAATTGGACCATTATTGAGGAGACTCGTATAGTGACGAGCAGGAAATGAGCGAAATTCTAAAAGAACAGGACGAGTTGGGGATCAGCGGTCCACTAAATGACAGCAAGGTAGAGAATGCACAAACATTGTTCATTCCACCAGAGTGCTGCGCAGGCTAACATAAGTACTAGTCCCATATTCGAAAAAGGCACTGAAATCATTCCCGCTCACTCAGCACCTGAAGCAGATTCATGGAATTCCCTATTAATAAAAAAAGTTAAAAACAAATCGTAAATGTAGATGATGTAGAGAGAACTTCACTGCACATATAAGTTCAAAGTTCAATCAAGCACCTTAATTACTGGGAGTGGTTGGAATCACTTGACCTGTACTCACTGGAGCGCAAGCGAGACTTCATAATCTACACCTGGAAAATCATCTAGGGACTGGTCCCTAATCTGCACACAGAAATTACTCCCTACGAAAGCAAAAGACTGGGCAGACGGTGCAACATGTCCCCTGTGACTGCTCAACAGCCTCCCACCAGGCATAAGAGGAATTACTAATTGACCCCTGGCTGCCTTCAAGACGGAGCTGGACAAATACCTAAAGCCTGATCAGCCTGGCTGATCAGGCCCTGACCCACTGGGAGGCCTGGCCAAGGACTGGGCCGCGGGGGCGTTGACCCCGGAACACTCTCCGGGTAGACCACTAGCACGAGCCCTCAGTAAGCCTAGATATAAGTGAAATGCCTTAAAGAGAGTATACGTAGCTTCTTTGCGTAAGGGAGGTAGTCTAAAAATTACAGACAAGTAGGCCTAGCTTCCCACATCATAAAAATCTTAGAAAGAATGATGAGACGACAGATTACAAACTTCATGGGAGAGGTCAATCGACATAACCCAAACCAGTATGGTTTTAGAGCAGGACGATCATGACTGTCACAGCCGCTGAACCACTGTGACAGAATTACGGAGGCGTTGGAAGGAAAACAAAACGCAGATGTAATATACACTGATTCTGCAAAGGTGTTTGACAAATGCGATCATAGGGTGATTTCACATAGCATGAGGGGATCCTGCCTCCACCACCTCACTTTAAAGTTTACTCCACTTCCTGACAACTCTGAAGAAATACTTCCTAACATCCCTGTGACTCATCTGAGGTTTCAGCCTCCAGTTGTGACCCCTTGTTGCTGTGTCCCATCCCTGGAACATCCTGTCTGTCCACCTTGTCAGTTCCTCAGTATTGTATATGTTATCATGTCCCCTCTGTCCTCCAGTGTCATCAGGTCGAGTTCGCTTAATCTCTCCTCGTAGGACATGCCCCTTAGCTCCGGGGACTAGTCTCGTTGCAAATCTTTGCACTTTCTCTAGTTTCTTGACGTGCTTGTCCAGGTGAGGGTTCCAAACTGGTGCTGCATACTCCGATATGGGCCTGACATACACGGTGTACAGGGTACTGAACGAGTCCTTACTGAGATGTGGGAATGCTTGTTTTAGGTTCGTCAGGCGCCCATATGCTGAACCAGTTATTCGGTTGATGTGCGCCTCAGGAGATGTACTGTGTGTGTCAAGTCACACAGGTTATCAAGTTTTTGACCCAGTGACATCTTTAGTCATTACAAAGTTGAAATTATCGCTGTTGCATACTAATCTCCCATTAAACTGCTCCATTAAGTTGGTCATCCCATCTGGGTTTGTTGTTACTCTCGGGGTTTCTTAATTAAACTGATAAAGCAGGTTTCCCTCTCACTTGTTTTATGTTCTTTTTCATTTCTAATTATAACTTGAACCAATGGTTTGTGGTAACCGGTTTCAGCTAACAGTACTCCCGGTTGATGTCTTGGCATTCGTCCTAGTTTTTTTTTCCCCCTTTATAATCTTTAAAAATTGTTGGGCGAACAACTGCGCTGTTCTTAATGATTGACAATGATTACCAATTTTCAGTTAAAATGAGCAGAGCTGAACTTGGGGCTTTACAAACAAGGTATATAATACTGGAAACGTTTCGATCAATAAGGTTTTTTCGTTGCGTTAGTGTCTTTTATACATATACTTTCATTGTCGGTAGTTGGCAGTCTAATGAGTCTATGGACAGTCAGTATGGGAAACGGAGAGAATAATTGAAAGATGAAGGAAAGGGAGATGTAGGGGAGAAATGTTATATGGTGTCTGTGAGTTACAATGGTGTGTTGTGAGTTACAATGGTGGAGTGTTGTGAGTTACAATGGTGGAGTGTTGTGAGTTACGATGGTGGTGTGTTGTGAGTTACGATGGTGGTGTGTTGTGAGTTACGATGGTGGTGTGTTGTGAGTTACGATGGTGGTGTGTTGTGAGTTACGATGGTGGTGTGTTGTGAGTTACGATGGTGGTGTGTTGTGAGTTACGATGCTGGAGTGTTGTGAGTTACGATGGTGGTGTGTTGTGAGTTACGATGGTGGTGTGTTGTGAGTTACGATGGTGGTGTGTTGTGAGTTACGATGGTGGTGTGTTGTGAGTTACGATGGTGGTGTGTTGTGAGTTACGATGGTGGTGTGTTGTGAGTTACGATGGTGGTGTGTTGTGAGTTACGATGGTGGTGTGTTGTGAGTTACGATGGTGGTGTGTTGTGAGTTACGATGGTGGTGTGTTGTGAGTTACGATGGTGGTGTGTTGTGAGTTACGATGGTGGTGTGTTGTGAGTTACGATGGTGGTGTGTTGTGAGTTACGATGGTGGTGTGTTGTGAGTTACGATGGTGGTGTGTTGTGAGTTACGATGGTGGTGTGTTGTGAGTTACGATGGTGGTGTGTTGTGAGTTACGATGCTGGAGTGTTGTGAGTTACGATGCTGGAGTGTTGAGAGTTATGATGATGAGTGGTGGTGGTGGGGTGAGTTGGTTATTTAGGAAATTAAAAACACTGACAGTGCATGTTTACTAGGCATGGTACGATGCAAAATTTTTGTTGTTACCTATACCATCAAAATTAGCAGATAGCCATTGATACCAATACTATGATACACAACCCTAGCGGTCACTTTGATCTGTAAGATTGTTACATTATTTCTTAGTGTGTAGCTATACTATGTATGATAGTTAAATTGTGAGAACACCCGCAGTGTGCTGCTACTGTAGTCTGATACATTGTGAGAACACTCGCAGTGTGCTGCTACAGTAGTCTGATATATTGTGAGAACACTCGCAGTGTGCTGCTACAGTAGTCTGATACATTGTGGTAACACTCGCAGTGTGCTGCTACTGTAGTCTGATACATTCTGAGAACACTCGCAGTGTGCTGCTACTGTAGTCTGATACATTGTGAGAACACTCGCAGTGTGCTGCTACTGTAGTCTGATACATTGTGAGAACACTGCAGTGTGCTGCTACTGTAGTCTGATACATTGTGAGAACACTCGAGTGTGCTGCTACTGTAGTCTGATACATTGTGAGAACACTGCAGTGTGCTGCTACTGTAGTCTGATACATTGTGAGAACACTCGCAGTGTGCTGCTACTGTAGTCTGATACATTGTGAGAACACCCGCAGTGTGCTGCTACTGTAGTCTGATACATTCTGAGAACACTCGCAGTGTGCTGCTACTGTAGTCTGATACATTGTGAGAACACTCGCAGTGTGCTGCTACTGTAGTCTGATACATTGTGGTAACACTCGCAGTGTGCTGCTACTGTAGTCTGATACATTGTGAGAACACTCGCAGTGTGCTGCTACTGTAGTCTGATACATTGTGGTAACACTCGCAGTGTGCTGCTACTGTAGTCTGATACATTGTGAGAACACTCGCAGTGTGCTGCTACTGTAGTCTGATACATTGTGAGAACACTCGCAGTGTGCTGCTACCCAGTTCAGTATGACAGAAATACATTAGGAACAAACACTTCACATGTCACGACGTGCCACAAGGGATGGGTCACATACACAAGGTAATGAACTCTCTCAGCCTTCAGTCAGTCTGGCGAGGGTGGTGATGTAGGTAGGTGTCTGGCGAGGGTGGTGATGTAGGTAGGTGTCTGGCGAGGGTGGTGATGTAGGTCGGTGTCTGGCGAGGGGGTGATGTAGGTAGGTGTCTGGCGAGGGTGGTGATGTAGGTAGGTGTCTGGCGAGGGTGGTGATGTAGGTAGGTGTCTGGCGAGGGTGGTGATGTAGGTAGGTGTCTGGCGAGGGTGGTGATGTAGGTAGGTGTCTGGCGAGGGTGGTGATGTAGGTAGGTGTCTGGCGAGGGTGGTGATGTAGGTAGGTGTCTGGCGAGGGTGGTGATGTAGGTAGGTTTTATTTCACGCTTGTAGTAAGAGCGTGTTAGGTTTACCTGAAGGTGTTGTTATATTGAAGTATCTTTGTATAAGCAAGACAACACCGTGATTTAGATTTTGATTAGTCACTCACTAGGCTCTGCTGGATAACTTGAATCTTGCTCACTGTGTTGACACTGATAATACTTGTGTATAACAGTGAAGTGTAGTGCCTGGTGTAACTGTGGAGTGTATCCTGTACCTCTCTGTCTCTCTCTCAACTCGCTCTCTCTAACACACTCATTTCCATTATGTATACCTGCTACACACACTGAGGTGTGTGTAGCAGTGTGTGTAGCAGTCTTAGCAGTGTGTGTAGGGAGTGTGGTGGAGTTTCTCTCACTTAGTCGTGCCCAGATTGTGATTACTCCTCCATTTTTATGGTCTTCCCCCCGTGAACTGTAGATACATTAGACGCTTGTGAAACACTTACCTGGAGTGTAACTGGAGACGGTTTCGGGGGTCAACGCCCCCGCGGCCCAGTCCGTGACCAGGCCTCGAGGTGGATCAGTGCCTGATCAACCACTTGGGTATCTTCATTGTGCAAACATTTCAGCAACCAGTGACTTCCTCAGTCCAGTAAAGAGAAGATTGGTTGAAGATCAGGAGTAGTTTGATGCAATCAGTCCCTCTGCCTTGAGTCCATATAATCAGTCCCTCAGTCTTCAATAACTGATTACCTCAAACTACTTCTGATTGTCAACCATTCTTTTTATTGGACTGATGAAGCCACTGGTTGGTGAAATGTTTGCACAATAAAGATACCCCAAGTGTTCCACATGTGTCTAATTCATCACCCTGTCGGTTCTCTGAACCATTTATTAATATTCACTATACATATAAATTCAGATGTACTCCTGTAAACCCTTATGGGCCTAGTTCATAAGAACATAAGAAAGAAGGAACACTGCAGCAGGCCTACTGGCCCATGCGAGGCAGATCCAAGTCTCCCAACGGATTAAGCCAATGCCCCGACCCAGCCAGGTCAGGTTACATTCACTTAAGGAAGGAGCACGGCATCTGACCTAGTAGCACAAGCTAGTCAGGACCAACTCACACCCACTCATATATTTATCTAGCCTATTTTTAAAACTACACAACGTTTTAGCCTCTATAACTGTACTCGGGAGTTTGTTCCACTCATCGACAACTCTATTACCAAACCAATGCTTTCCTATATCCTTCCTGAATCTGAATTTTTCCAACTTAAAGCCATTGCTGCGAGTCCTGTCTTGGCTGGATATTTTTAGCACGCTATTTACATCCCCTTTATTAATTTCTGTTTTCCATTTATACACCTCAATCATATCCTCCCTAATTCTACACCTTTCTAGAGAGTGCAGATTCAGGGCCCTCAGTCTATCCTCATAGGGAAGATTTCTGATACAAGGGATCAACTTAGTCATCCTCCTTTGTACGTTTTCCAGAGCATTTATATCCATTCTGTAATACGGTGACCAAAACTGTGCAGTATAATCTAGATGAGGCCTAACCAAGGATATATAGAGTTGAAGAACAACCTGAGGACTCCTATTATTTATGCTTCTTGATATGAAGCCAAGGATTCTGTTCGCTTTATTGCGAACACTTATGCACTGTTGTCTTGGTTTTAGATTACTGCTAACCAGAACTCCTAAATCCTTTTCGCAATCAGTAGTATTAAGATCTACATTATTTAGTTTATATGTGGCATGGTTATTGTCCTGTCCAGTATTTAGAACTTTGCATTTATCTATATTAAACTGCATCTGCCACTTCTCCGACCACTGCATCAGTCTATTCAAATCTTCCTGGAGTGCTCTAATGTCCTCATTTGAATGAATTGGACGGCCTATTTTGGTGTCATCGGCAAAATTGCTTATGTCGCTATTTATTCCCTCAATTATGTCGTTTATGTAGATTTTGAACAACAAGGGGCCCAATACTGACCCCTGTGGAACACCGCTTGTGACTCTTCCCCACTCTGATTTCTCCTCATTTATGCAAACTGCTGCCTATTTGTCAACCATGCCTCTATCCAGGAAAAAAATTCTCCTCCTATTCCGTGTGCCTTAATTTTCCTCAATAGTCTCTGATGTGGGACTATCAAAAGCCTTACTGAAGTCCATATACACAATATCATATTCATTACCATGATCTACCTCCTCAAATACCTTAGTGAAAAAAGTTATTAAATTTGTAAGGCAGGAACGCCCTTTTGTAAAACCGTGCTGAGATTCCATAAATTTTCCCACTATGGAGGTTAGGCTTATTGGTCTATAGTTCGAAGCTAAGGACCTGTCACCTGCTTTGAAAATAGGTATTACATTTGCCATTTTCCACGTATCTGGCACCATGCCAGTTTGCAGTGATATGTTTAAAAGATTAGCCATAGGTTTGCTAAGCTCCTCTTTACATTCCTTTAGAACCCTTGCATACAGTTCATCAGGCCTGGGGATTTGTTAGGTTTTAATTCATCTCTTTGTCTAAGGACCATGTCACTTGTGACCCTAGTTATGCATAGTTTACTCTCGTCCTGTTCTACATAATTTATTATTTCTGGAATATCGCTAGTATCTTCCTGTGTAAAAACTGAGAGGAAGTAAGTGTTAAACATCTACACATTTCCTTATCACTGACGGTGAGTTGACCTGAGTAACTTTTGAGTGGGCCTATCTTGTCCCTAATCTTACTTCTGTATACCTGAAAAAATCCTTTTGGGTTAGTCTTCGATTCTCTTGCAACTTTAACTTCATAGTCTCTTTTTGCTTTTCTTATTCCCTTTTTTATTTCTCTCTTTAACTGAATATATTGATTACTTAATTGCCCATCTCCTCTTTTGATTCGCCTATATATGCCTCTCTTTTGACCAATGAGATGTTTTGATCTATTGTTCATCCATTTAGGATCATTTTTGTTTGATCTGATTTCCCTTTTATGTATCCATATGCTCTTGTGTTACCATCCACAGGATGGATATGTGGTGCACAGTAAACTAACCACTACCATCCACAGGATGGATATGATGTACACAGTAAACTAGCCACTACCATCCACAGGATGGATATGGGGTGCACAGTAAACTAACCACTACCATCCACAGGATGAATATGAGGTACACAGTAAGCTAGCCACTACCATCCACAGGATGGATATGGAGTGCACACTAAACTAGCCACTACCATCCACAGGATGGATATGGGTTACACAGTAAACTAGCCACTACCATCCACAGGATGGATATGGAGTGCACACTAAACTAGCCACTACCATCCACAGGATGGAAAAGGGTTACACAGTAAACTAGCCACTACCATCCACAGGATGGATATGGGGTACACAGTAAACTAGCCACTACCGTCCACAGGATGGATATGGGGTACACAGTAAACTAGCCACTACCGTCCACAGGATGGATATGTGGTACACAGTAAACTAGCCACTACCATCCACAGGATGGATATGGGGTACACAGTAAACTAGCCACTACCATCCACAGGATGGATATGGGGTACACAGTAAACTAGCCACTACCATCCACAGGATGGATATGAGGTACACAGTAAACTAGCCACTACCATCCACAGGATGGATATGGGGTACACAGTAAACTAGCCACTACCATCCACAGGATGGATATGGGGTACACACTAAACTAGCCACTACCATCCACAGGATGGATATGAGGTGCACAGTAAACTAGCCACTACCATCCACAGGATGGATATGGGGTACACAGTAAACTAGCCACTACCATCCACAGGATGGATATGTAGTACACAGTAAACTAGCCACTACCATCCACAGGATGGATATGGGTTACACAGTAAACTAGCCACTACCATCCACAGGATGGATATGGGGTACACAATAAACTAGCCACTACCATCCACAGGATGGATATGGGGTACACAATAAACTAGCTACTACCATCCACAGGATGGATATGTGATACACAGTAAACTAGCCACTACCATCCACAGGATGGATATGTGGTACACAATAAACTAGCCACTACCATCCACAGGATGGATATGGAGTGCACAATAAACTAGCCACTACCATCCACAGGATGGATATGGGGTACACAGTAAACTAGCCACTACCATCCACAGGATAGATATGTGGTACACAATAAACTAGCCACTACCATCCACAGGATGGATATGTGGTGCACAGTAAAATAGCCACTACCATCCACAGGATGGATATGTGGTGCACAATAAACTAGCCACTATTATCCACAGGATGGATATGTGGTACACAGTAAACTAGCCACTACCATCCACAGGATGGATATGTAGTACACAGTAAACTAGCCACTACCATCCACAGGATGGATATGTGGTACACAGTAAACTAGCCACTACCATCCACAGGATGGATATGTAGTACACAGTAAACTAGCCACTACCATCCACAGGATGGATATGGGTTACACAGTAACTACCACAGGATGGATATGGGTCACATAAACTACCATCCACAGGATGGATATGGGTACACAATAAACAGCCACTAAGATGATATGGGGCACATAAACTACCATACCACAGGATGGATATGGGGTACACAATAAACTAGCCACTAACATCACAGGATGGATATGGGGTACACAATAAACACTACATCTACAGGATGGATATGGGGTGCACAATAAACTAGCCACTACACACAGGATGGATATGGGAATAAAGTCACACAGGATGAATGTCACATACTAGCCACAGGATGGATATGGGGTACACAGTAAACTAGCCACAGGATGGATATGGGGTACACAGTAACAGCACAGGATGGATATGGGTACACAGTAAACACACAGGATGGATATGGGGTACACAGTAAACTAGCCACAGGATGGATATGGGGTACACAGTAAACTAGCCACAGGATGGATATGGGGTACACAGTAAACTAGCCACAGGATGGATATGGGGTACACAGTAAACTAGCCACAGATGATATGTACAGTAAACTAGCCACAGGATGGATATGGGGTACACAGTAAACTAGCCACAGGATGGATATGGGGTACACAGTAAACTAGCCACAGGATGGATATCTGGTACACAGTAAACTAGCCACAGGATGGATATGGGGTACACAGTAAACTAGCCACAGGATGGATATGGGGTACACAGTAAACTAGCCACTACCATCCACAGGATGAATATGGGGTACACAGTAAACTAGCCACTACCATCCACAGGATGGATATGGGGTACACAGTAAACTAGCCACTTCGGCGACAAAATCTAACCTTCCCTGGGTAGAAAGTCGTTATAAAGCCTAACACTGAAACTCTCCCACACGTGAGTTATGTTGTCGTAAATAGTTAACCACACATTTATTACGACACGAGCCACTTATCCTTTTTATTAACCTCTCTTCTTCCCTTCCCCATCCCTACTCAGTCCATTTATATCCTTCCCCACTTTCCTTCCCTTCCTTGCCAGGGCTGTGGTCAGAGAACGTGCTTGGTAAACCTGGTAGTCTGTTTTGTTGTGGTTTAGTGGGTAGTGTATAGGGTTGGCACCGGCTACAACTCTGGGTCGAATTCCCTTTATTGTTTTGAAGGATAAAACCTGTTCACATTTACGTCGCCAAATGTTGCATAGTTGTGCGTTATCATTCATGCTTTTAAACGTTCTTCAACACTACGCTGTTTCTTTCTTCCGCCACCACACGCGTCCTTCACCACCACCACACGCTTCCTTCACCACCACCACACGCTTCCTTCACCACCACCACACGCTTCCTTCACCACCACCACCACACGCTTCCTTCACCACCACCACCACGCTTCCTTCACCACCACCACCACGCTTCCTTCACCACCACCACCACGCTTCCTACCACCACCACCACACGCTTCCTTTACCACCACCACCACACGCTTCCTTTACCACCACCACCACACGCTTCCTTTACCACCACCACCACACGCTTCCTTCACCACAACCACATGCTTCCTTCACCACCACCACATGCTTCCTTCACCACCACCACATGCTTCCTTCACCACCACCACACGCTTCCTTCACCACCACCACACGCTCTTCACCACCACCACACGCTTCCTTCACCATCACACGCGTCCTTCACCACCACCACACGCTTCCTTCACCACCACACGCTTCCTTCACCACCACCACACGCTTCCTTCACCACCACACGCTTCCTTCACCACCACCACACGCTTCCTTCACCACCACCACACGCTTCCTTCACCACCACCACACGCTTCCTTCACCACCACACGCTTCTAACTCACCACCACCACGCTTCCTTACCACCACCACACGCTTCCTTCACCACCACCACACGCTTCCTTCACCACCACCACACGCTTCCTTACCACCACCACACGCTTCCTTACCACACCACCACACGCTTCCTTCACCACCACCACCACACGCTTCCTTCACCACCACCACACGCTTCCTTCACCACCACGCTTCCTTCACCACCACCACCACGCTTCCTTTACCACCACCACCACACGCTTCCTTCACCACCACCCACATGCTTCCTTCACCACCACCACATGCTTCCTTCACCACCACCACACGCTTCCTTCACCACCACCACACGCTTCCTTCACCACCACCACACGCTTCCTTCACCACCACCACACGCTTCCTTCACCACCACCACCACGCTTCCTTCACCACCACCACCACGCTTCCTTCACTACCACGCTTCCTTTACCACCACCACCACACGCTTCCTTCACCACCACCACGCTTCCTTCACCACCACGCTTCCTTCACCACCACGCTTCCTTCACCACCACCACACGCTTCCTTCACCACCACATGCTTCCTTCACCACCACCACCACGCTTCCTTCACCACCACATGCTTCCTTCACACCACCACCACCACGCTTCCTTCACCACCACATGCTTCCTTCACCACCACCACACGCTTCCTTCCACCACCACCGCTCCTTTACCACCACCACCACGCTTCCTTTACCACCACCACACACGCTTCCTTCACCACCACCACCACACGCTTCCTTCACCACCACCACCACGCTTCCTTCACCACCACCACACGCTTCCTTCACCACCACCACATGCTTCCTTCACCACCACCACCACACGCTTCCTTCACCACCACCACCACACGCTTCCTTCACCACCACCACACTGCTTCCTTCACCACCACCACCACAGCTTCCTTCCACCACCACCACAGCTTCCTTCACCACCACCACACTGCTTCCTTCACCACCACCACCACGCTTCCTTCACCACCACCACACTGCTTCCTTCACCACCACCACATGCTTCCTTCACCACACCACATGCTTCCTTCACCACCACACAGCTTCCTTCACCACCACCACAGCTTCCTTCACCACCACCCCCAGCTTCCTTACCACCACCCACCACACGCTTCCTTCACCACCACCACCACCGCTTCCTTCACCACCACCACACACGCTTCCTTCACCACCACACCACACGCTTCCTTCACCACCACACACGCTTCCTTTACCACCACCACCACACGCTTCCTTACACCACCACCACACGCTTCCTTACCACCACCACCACCTTTACCACCCACACGCTTCCTTCACCACTACCACCACGCTTCCTTCACCACCACCACACGCTTCCTTCACCACCACCACCACAGCTTCCTTCACCACCACCACCACACGCTTCCTTCACCACCACCACCACGCTTCCTTCACCACCACCACGCTCCTTCACCACCACCACATGCTTCCTTCACCACCACACGCTTCCTTCACCACCACACGCGTCCTTCACCACCACCACACGCTCCTTCACCACCACCACACGCTCCTTCACCACCACCACACGCGTCCTTCACCACCACCACCACGCGTCCTTCACCACCACCACACGCGTCCTTCACCACCACCACACTCGTCCTTCACCACCACCACCACATGCTTCCTTCACACCACCACATGCTTCCTTCACCACCACACGCTTCCTTCACCACCACCACACGCTTCCTTCACCACCACCACACTCTTCCTTCACCACCACCACACGCTTCCTTCACCACCACCATCACACGTTTCTTCTTTCCCCTACAGTGGTATCCTATTCACCCTTCCCCTGAATCCTGTGATGCCCGACCCTAGCTGTTGAAATCTCCCAGCCCTGGCTGACGCATTTCATTACGACCACACCAATCCCTCAATGTAACTACCATGTGACATAAGGCAACACCACACTGCTGATGTGTCTAAATGTCTAAATCAGTTTAATAAACAAAGTGAATTGGCTACAGCAACTCTTAAGTTCAGATTTGCCCTGGTTCATATTCCTGTCTCGTGCCTAATTTAGAATACTCTGGGAGCATGCCACTAAGGTTAGGATGGTAGTAGCAATAGTGATGGAGGATTTTGGTAGTAGTGGTGGTATGGGTGAAAAGACAGGTGGCAGCACGTACATTCAAGAGTAGGTATGATCGGGTTCTTGAAGCCAGAAATAAGTAAATGCGATCGATATATTTCGAGAGTAGTGACCAGCCTGGACTCTACCCCAGGATTTTAGATTTTGCCTCTGAAGTGGCTAGTTTATTGTGCACTCCATATCCATCCTGTGGATGGTAGTGGCTAGTTTATTGTGCACTCCATATCCATCCTGTGGATGGATGGTAGTTTTTGTGCACTCCATATCCATCCTGTGGATGGTAGTGGCTAGTTTATTGTGCACCACATATCCATCCTGTGGATGGTAGTGGCTAGTTTGTGCACCTCATATCCATCTTGTGGATGGTAGTGCAAAAGCATATATCCAATTGCTCTTGCATATATCCATATGCATATATCCAAAAAGCTTATGAAGTAAGCTACAGAAGGGTTTACAGGAGTACATCTGGATTTATATCTACAGTTCACTTGTTACAAGCAAATATAGGAAATTTGCTTAATATGTCTTGTTTCTTATTTTCATTAATAAGATATCTTGACATATGTATCACATTGTAGTGTCTATCTCTGTATTACTCAATATATTAAGAACATTGTGTTCAAGATATAGTGTCCACAGGGCTGGACACATTGTAGTGTTCAAGATAGTGACCACAAGGCTGGAAACATTGTAGTGTTCAAGATAGTGACCACAAGGCTGGACACATTGCAGTGTTCAAGATAGTGACCACAAGGCTGGACACATTGCAGTGTTCATGATAGTGACCACAGGGCTGGACACATTGTAGTGTTCAAGATAGTGACCACAGGGCTGGACACATTGTAGTGTTCAAGATAGTGTCCACAGGGCTGGACACATTGCAGTGTTCAAGATAGTGACCACAGGGCTGGACACATTGTAGTGTTCAAGATAGTGACCACAAGGCTGGACACATTGCAGTGTTCATGATAGTGACCACAGGGCTGGACACATTGTAGTGTTCAAGATAGTGTCCACAGGGCTGGACACATTGTAGTGTTCAAGATAGTGACCACAAGGCTGGACACATTGCAGTGTTCATGATAGTGACCACAGGGCTGGACACATTGTAGTGTTCAAGATAGTGACCACAGGGCTGGACACATTGTAGTGTTCATGATAGTGACCACAGGGCTGGACACATTGTAGTGTTCATGATAGTGACCACAGGGCTGGACACATTGTAGTGTTCAAGATAGTGACCACAGGGCTGGACACATTATAGTGTTCAAGATAGTGACCACAGGGCTGGACACATTGTAGTGTTCAAGATAGTGACCACAAGGCTGGACACATTGCAGTGTTCATGATAGTGACCACAGGGCTGGACACATTGCAGTGTTTGGTTTGATGGTCAGATTCCACCATGGCTTCCCGACCCTCCCTCCTTGGCACAGTACAGTCTTCTATGAGTGAATAATGCATACAAGCATCCATTACCACACACTCGAGCAGTTTCGACAGTTTTATTTCTGGTTATACACTCTCTGGAAGTGCAGTTGTGGAGAGCAGGTGTGTGTCGCTCTAGCACCCTTTGGCAGAAGTGTAGCTGTGGAGAGCAGGTGTGTTCGGACGTTACACTCCTGAATCAGACTCCTTCGGTGATTTCTTAAGGTCATCCAAAGCTGTCTTTAGTACTGGTGCAGATGTGGTGTTTGGGTCCCCCAGTGTCTGCAGGTGTGGAACCTGTACCAATGCCTGTCGTTCCTACATACTCTACCTTAAGGTAATTAACAGTACCCTAATTATTTTCTTAAGTTACTGCTAGATAGTGTGTGTGAGATTGTTAATGTGTGTGATGGATATGTGGGGCAGCGGGCCTCCAGCAGCAACGAGCCTGACCCATGGCCGGGCTCCGAGAGTAGTAAAAGGCTTCTAAGTTTGAAAAAAAATGCTAGAATTCATGGACACTGTTTTTTTAAACCAGCTGGACAGTTACTTGGTACACTATTAGCTAGCTGATTGAATAGTTTGGTGAATAACTAGCGGGGTAAGTAGTCTCGCTGACGTCCTGGTAGTTTTACCATGGCGGGGACACGTCTGTGTTGTGGTAGACGCAGTACCATGGTGGGGACACGTCTGTGTTGTGGTAGACGCAGTACCATGGTGGGGACACGTCTGTGTTGTGGTGGACGCAGTACCATGGTGGGGACACGTCTGTGTTGTGGTAGACGCAGTACCATGGCGGGGACACGTCTGTGTTGTGGTAGACGCAGTACCATGGCGGGGACACGTCTGTGTTGTGGTAGACGCAGTACCATGGTGGGGACACGTCTGTGTTGTGGTAGACGCAGTACCATGGTGGGGACACGTCTGTGTTGTGGTAGACGCAGTACCATGGCGGGGACACGTCTGTGTTGTGGTAGACGCAGTCCATGGCGGGGACACGTCTGTGTTGTGGTAGACGCAGTACCATGGCGGGGACACGTCTGTGATGTGGTAGACGCAGTACCATGGTGGGGACACGTCTGTGTTGTGGTAGACGCAGTACCATGGTGGGGACACGTCTGTGTTGTGGTAGACGCAGTACCATGGTGGGGACAAGTCTGTGTTGTGGTAGACGCAGTACCATGGTGGGGACAAGTCTGTGTTGTGGTAGACGCAGTACCATGGTGGGGACAAGTCTGTGTTGTGGTAGACGCTGTACCATGGTGGGGACACGTCTGTGTTGTGGTAGACGCAGTACCATGGTGGGGACACGTCTGTGTTGTGGTAGACGCAGTACCATGGTGGGGACACGTCTGTGTTGTGGTAGACGCAGTACCATGGTGGGGACACGTCTGTGTTGTGGTAGACGCAGTACCATGGTGGGGACAAGTCTGTGTTGTGGTAGACGCAGTACCATGGTGGGGACACGTCTGTGTTGTGGTAGACGCAGTACCATGGTGGGGACAAGTCTGTGTTGTGGTAGACGCAGTACCATGGTGGGGACACGTCTGTGTTGTGGTAGACGCAGTACCATGGTGGGGACACGTCTGTGTTGTGGTAGACGCAGTACCATGGTGGGGACACGTCTGTGTTGTGGTGGACGCAGTACCATGGTGGGGACACGTCTGTGTTGTGGTAGACGTAGTTCAGTTTTGCTATATGTAAGGTCCTAATTTAAATTTAGAATTTTTGACAAATTACACGATTGGGAATGGCTGGGTGTCAGTGGGTAGAGTGTAACTTAGAGGTGTCGGCCCAGTGGTACGAGTGTAACTTAGAGGTGTCGGCCCAGTGGTACGAGTGTAACTTAGAGGTGTCGGCCCAGTGGTACGAGTGTAACTTAGAGGTGTCGGCCCAGTGGTACGAGTGTAACTTAGAGGTGTCGGCCCAGTGGTACGAGTGTAACTTAGAGGTGTCGGCCCAGTGGTACGAGTGTAACTTAGAGGTGTCGGCCCAGTGGTACGAGGGTAACTTAGAGGTGTCGGCCCAGTGGTACGAGGGTAACTTAGAGGTGTCGGCCCAGTGGTACGAGGGTAACTTAGAGGTGTCGGCCCAGTGGTACGAGGGTAACTTAGAGGTGTCGGCCCAGTGGTACGAGGGTAACTTAGAGGTGTCGGCCCAGTGGTACGAGGGTAACTTAGAGGTGTCGGCCCAGTGGGTAGACAGTGATGTAAAGTAAGAGGAAGTCTGTGTATGGGAGAAATATCTTTATTAAAGCCTACGTGTGGTCACGCCACATTCCAGGGACACCTCAACACGAGACGCATAAAACTTACAGGTTTACCGCAGTAGGCCTACTGCTCTACAGGTGTACCGCAGTAGGCCTACTGCTAGAGCAATTATGTTGAAAATGTTATGAAACACTAACAAGTTGCTGATTAAAACACGTAGCAGTTTGGGATCTTTATTGTTGAAACGTTTCACCTACACGGTAGGTGTAGGTGAAACGTTTCGCCTTCTTTGTAGGCGAAACTTTTCAACAAATATACCAAACTGCTGAACGTGTCTTAATCAGCATCTTGTCAATGTTTTATACCATTTTCAACATAATTGCTCTCCCAGTAGGCCTACTGCGGTACACCTGTAGAGCAGTAGGCCTACTGCGGTACACCTGTAAGTTTTATGCGTCTCATGTTGGTGTCCCTGGAATGTTGTGTGACCACTTGGAGCAGCTGGCCTTGTGGAGGCCAGGCTATGTAAGTCTCCACCACCCTGGACGCACATGCTTCCTCCATTAAGACAATCCTCTTTCCTGGAATGCAGAAACGTGGCACAAGGGAGGAACACAGCAACAGGCCTGTTGACCTATGCTAGGCAGGCTCATCTGAAGCCCAAACCCACTAACAAAAATATCTACCCAACCCAGTTTCAGTGGTACTCGTGGGTAACCCAGTTAACTTAAATACAAGTCCCATTCAAAACCCGATCACAGTCATGTATTTATCTAATCTATATTTGAAGCTACATCAGCGCTTTGGGCACAACCCGGGCTAAACAAAGGGTGTTACAGATATTTCTAACTTTGTAATTATTGATTAAATTATTTGAGTTGACTTAAGGCAGCTGTCAGCTTCGTGACTTCAAACGTTCTAGAGTATCACTGTACATGAATGGTATACAATACCAGTAAGATGAAAATTTGACACATGTCCAACATCTGGGTATCTCTGTTGTAGACGTTTCGCCCTCCAGTGGCTTTATCAATACAAATTCCAGGACATGATTGTATGCCTTCAAGACCACTGTGCTCTCCACCAACTCCAAGGCTCTGGGACTGATTACCTCATATTTTGTATATATATATATCATTAGGTTGCTAATGAATCAAAGACTAATCCAAAAGGGTTCTTTCAAGTGTACAGGACGAAGGTGAGGGAAAAGGTAGGACCTCTGAAAATTGGGAATGGACAGCTGACGGATAACGAACTGGAAATGTGTTCTCTATTTAATGACTATTTTTTGTCAGTCTTTACACAAGAAGACGTAAATGAGATTCCAGAAATTAACAATTATTCAGTTCCTGAAGAATTCAAATTAACTAATATTACTGTCACGAGGGATATGGTTATCAAACAGATAGATAAACTGAAGCAAAATAAGTTCCCTGGGACCCGACTAGTTGTTTTCCAGGGTACTTAAAGAATGCAAAATGGAACTTAGTCAGCCATTAACGAATGTGTTTAATACGTCCATCCTAACTGGTGTTGTGCCAGAGATGTGGAAGATAGCTAATGTAGTTCCTATATTCAAATCAGGGGATAAGTCCATTCCATCAAATTACCGTCCAATAAGCCTCACGTCTATAGTAGGCAAATTATTAGAATCAATTATAGCTGATATTATTAGAAGTCACCTTGAAGAACATAATTTGATTAATGAATCTCAGCATGGGTTTACGAGAGGTCGTTCCTGCCTGACAAATTTACTGACGTTTTTCAATAAAACATTTGAGGCAGTAGACAGTGATAAAGAATATGATATAGTTTACTTGGATTTCAGTAAGGCCTTCGATAGAGTACCTCACAAGAGACTCTTAAGAAAGGTGGCAGCTCATGGTATAGGAGGTAAAGTTCTAGCATGGATAGAGGCATGGCTTACCAATAGAAAGCAGAGAGTTTCCATTAATGGGGTCAAATCTGAATGGGGATTTGTCACCAGTGGCGTTCCACAAGGATCAGTTTTGGGCCCATTGTTGTTCATAATTTACATAAATGACCTTGATGAAGGAATTGCAAGTGACATGAGTAAATTTGCTGATGATACAAAAATAGGCCGTATAATTCATTCTGAGGAGGATACCAATGAACTCCAGGAGGATTTGGATAAATTAATGTCTTGGTCTGAAAAGTGGCAGATGAAGTTCAATGTGGACAAGTGTAAGGTGCTAGTCGTTGGTAATGAAAATATCCTCGAATTTATAAACTAGGTGAAGTTGAGCTTGATCATACAGAATGTGAAAAAGACTTGGGAGTCATGGTAAGCAGAAATCTAAAGCCAAGACAACAGTGCGCAATAAGGCTAACAGATTACTAGGATTTATTTCAAGAAGTATAAGCAACAGAAGTCCAAAAGTTATTTTACAACTCTATACATCACTAGTGAGACCTCATTTGGATTATGCAGCTCAGTTTTGGTCTCCTTACTACAGGATGGATATAGATTCATTGGAGAACATACAAAGAAGAATGACTAAAATGATTTACAGTATAAGAAATCTCCCGTATGAAGATAGACTTAGAGCATTGAATCTCCACTCTCTGGAGAGACGTAGAATGAGGGAGATATCATCGAGGTGTACAAGTGGATGATGGGCATAAACAAAGGAGATATTAATAAAATACTGAGGATATCGAACCAAGTAAAAACCAGAAATAACGGATTTAAATTGGATAAATTTAGATTTAGTAAGGACATAGGCAAGTACTGGTTTTCGAACAGAGTTGTAGATGCGTGGAACAATCTTCCGAGTAGGGTGATAGAGGCTAGGACCTTGGGTGGCTTTAAAAAGAGATTGGACAAATATATGAGTGGGAGGGGCTGGGTTTGATTAGTGTCGTGAGTACAGGAGTAAATTCTTAGGTAGTGGTGGTTTTGATAAGGACCTGCCTTGTATGGGCCAGTAGGCCTTCTGCAGTGTTCCTCCATTCTTATGTTCTTATGTTCTTATGTATCGAAAAAGCCACTGGTTGGCGAAACGTCTACAAATAAAGATACCCAGATGTTGCATATGTGTATTACTACTTCTTGTCGGTATTGTATATTATGAGAGACTCATATGACAAGAGGCAGATTTCCCTCTATTGCACTCACTGGTGTTATTCTAGATGGGATGAATATTCTATCTTCATCCCCGTAAATGGAAGGTTGTGTTGGTGTACCTTACCAGTGTTTAGGTGTACTCACTGTGCAAAATATGGGTATCTTTATTAAGGAAACGTTTCGCCACACAGTGGCTTCATCAGTCCAATACAAAGCAGAGGGGTAAGGAGAGGAGGAGTTTGAGGTAGTCAGTCCCTCAGCCTGGAATAGATGTGTTCAGTCCATCAATCTTGTAGAAAGTACAGGATATGGTCGTAGAAGTGGCTTATATACTACTGTAGTCAGGTGAGTGTTGAGTAGGGTAAAAGGCCCGCAAGGACCTTTCCCGGTAACGTGGAAAATTGGGTAAAAATGCCCGCAAGACCTTCCTGACTACGTGTGTGAGTAGGTAAAATGGCCCAAGGCCTTTTCCGAACGTGTGTGTGAGTAGGGTAAAATGGCCCGCAAGGCCTTTCCCGGTACGTGTGTGAGTAGGGTAAAAATGGCCCGCAAGGCCTTTCCGTACGTGTGTGAGTAGGGTAAAAATGGCCCGCAAGGCCTTTCCCGGTACGTGTGTGAGTTGGGTAAAAATGGCCCGCAAGGCCTTTCCGGTACGTGTGTGAGTAGGGTAAAAATGGCCCGCAAGGCCTTTCCGGTACGTGTGTGGAAGAGGAAGAGCGCATCCAGTGGAACTATCCACAGGTAGTGTGTTGAATAGTTGGTAAATGCCTCAAGCCTTCAACTTGTCGATTTAAAACCATTTTTCACATACTCGTGTGTATGATAGTTAAGATCAAGGCTTTTCGAGTACCCTTTTGTGAGTAGGGTAAAAATGGTCCGCAAGGCCTTTCCCGGTACGTGTGTGAGTTGGGTAAAAATGGCCCGCAAGGCCTTTCCCGTACGTGTGTGTGAGTAGGGTAAAAATGGTCCGCAAGGCCTTTCCCGGTACGTGTGTGAGTTGGGTAAAAATGGCCCGCAAGGCCTTTCCCGGTACGTGTGTGTAGTAGGTAATGCCCTAATACCACTGTTTAGTGTTTTATAAAACTGGCCCTTTCTGCGTGTGGTAGTAAATGCCAGGCTCCCGCTGACGTCAGAGGCTCAGCGCTGTGCAAGGCTAATGCCGCAGGACTTCTCCGTACGTTGATACGGTCAAAAGACGTGTGCAAGGACTCTCCCACTTACGTGTAAATATAGGTAAACATGGCCACAAGGGCCTTTCGACTGTATAGGTAAAAGGCCCCAAGACCCACACACGTGTGTGAGTTGGGTAAAAATGGCCCCAAGGTCCGTAGTGAGTTTCCCGGTACGTGTGTGAGTAGGGTAAAAATGGCCCGCAAGGCCTTTCCCGGTACGTGTGTGTGGTAAGTGTAGGGTAAGAAATGGCCCGCAAGGCCTTTCCCGGTACGTGTGTGAGTAGGGTAAAAATGGCCCGCAAGGCCTTTCCCGGTACGTGTGTGTGAGTAGGGTAAAAATGGCCCGCAAGGCCTTTCCCGGTACTGTGTAGTAGGTAAATGCGCAACTTTCCGACGTGTGGTAGGGTAAAAATGGCCCGCAAGGCCTTTCCCGGTACTGTGTGTGAGTAGGGTAAAATGGCCCAGCCTTCCCGGTACGTGGTAGAGGAAAATGGCCCGCAAGGCCTTTCCCGGTACGTGTGTGTGAGTAGGGTAAAAATGGCCCGCAAGGCCTTTCCCGGTACGTGTGTGTGAGTAGGGTAAAAATGGCCCGCAAGGCCTTTCCCCGTGAGTACAGTGTGTGTTGAGTAGGGTAAAAATGGCCCGCAAGGCCTTTCCCGGTACGTGTGTTGAGTAGGGTAAAATGGCCCGCAAGGCCTTTCCCGTACGTGTGTGTAGTAGGGTAAAAATGGCCCGCAAGGCCTTTCCCGGTACGTGTGTGAGTTGGGTAAAAATGGCCCGCAAGGCCTTTCCCGGTACGTGTGTGTGAGTAGGGTAAAAATGGCCCGCAAGGCCTTTCCCGGTACGTGTGTGTGAGTAGGGTAAAAATGGCCCGCAAGGCCTTTCCCGGTACGTGTGTGTGAGTAGGGTAAAAATGGCCCGCAAGGCCTTTCCCGGTACGTGTGTGGTGGGTAAAAATGGCCCCAAGGCCTTTCCGTACGTGTGTGAGTAGGGTAAAAATGGCCCGCAAGGCCTTTCCCGGTACGTGTGTGTGTAGGGTAAAAATGGCCCGCAAGGCCTTTCCCGGTACGTGTGTGTGAGTAGGGTAAAATGGCCCGCAAGGCCTTTCCCGGTACTGTGTGTGAGTAGGGTAAAATGGCCCGCAAGGCCTTTCCCGTACGTTGTGTGAGTAGGGTAAAAATGGCCCGCAAGGCCTTTCCCGGTACGTGTGTGAGTAGGGTAAAAATGGCCCGCAAGGCCTTTCCGTACGTGTGTGTGAGTAGGGTAAAATGGCCCGCAAGGCCTTTCCCGGTACGTGTGTGTGAGTAGGGTAAAAATGGCCCAAGGCCTTTCCCGGTACGTGTGTGAGTAGGTAAAATGGCCCGCAAGGCCTTTCCCGGTACGTGTGTGTGGAGGGTAAAATGGCCCGAAGGCCTTTCCCGGTACGTGTGTGAGTAGGGTAAAATGGCCCTGCAAGGCCTTTCCCGGTACGTAGGTTCAGTTCAGGGTCACGATAATGCCCTCAATGCTTTCCCGTACGCTGGTGCTATTCTTCCACCCTGGTGATATTCTTCCACCAGGTCCGTTATTCCGTCACGTTTCTAGGTGTATTCTTCCACCCTGGTGCTATTCTTCACCCTGTGATCAGGTGATTCTTCGTTGTGTTCTACTATCCCTGCAAGCTACTGTACTTCCTCCCAGTGTGTCTATCTTCTCAGCTTGCAAGTTCTTACTGTCAGGTTCCTCCCCGTGTGTTCCTACTTATCTCCTACCTTGCTAGCTTATGTACCAGGTTCCTCTCCAGTGTGTTGCTACCTATCTCCTCCTTGCCAAGACTTACTGTACCAGGTTCCTCCCCAGTGTGTTCCTACCTATCTCCTCCTTGCCAAGACTTACTGTACCAGGTTCCTCCCCAGTGTGTTGCTACCTATCTCCTCCTTGCCAAGACTTACTGTACCAGGTTCCTCCCCAGTGTGTTCCTACCTATCTCCTCCTTGCCAAGCCTTACTGTACCAGGTTCCTCCCCAGTGTGTTCCTATCTATCTCCTCCTTGCCAAGCCTTACTGTACCAGGTTCCTCCCCAGTGTGTTCCTATCTATCTCCTCCTTGCCAAGCCTTACTGTACCAGGTTCCTCCCCAGTGTGTTCCTATCTATCTACTCCTTGCCAAGCCTTACTGTACCAGGTTCCTCCCCAGTGTGTTCCTATCTATCTCCTTGCCAAGCCTTACTGTACCAGGTTCCTCCCCAGTGTGTTGCTACCTATCTCCTCCTTACCAAGCCTTACTGTACCAGGTTCCTCCCCAGTGTGTTCCTACCTATCTCCTCCTTGCCAAGACTTACTGTACCAGGTTCCTCCCCATTGTGTTCCTACCTATCTCCTCCTTGCCAAGCCTTACTGTACCAGGTTCCTCCCCAGTGTGTTCCTATCTACTTGCCAAGCCTTACTGTACCAGGTTCCTCCCCAGTGTGTTGCTACCTATCTCCTCCTTACCAAGCCTTACTGTACCAGGTTCCTCCCCAGTGTGTTCCTACCTATCTCCTCCTTGCCAAGCCTTACTGTACCAGGTTCCTCCCCAGTGTGTTCCTACCTATCTCCTCCTTGCCAAGCCTTACTGTACCAGGTTCCTCCCCAGTGTGTTCCTATCTATCTCCTCCTTGCCAAGCCTTACTGTACCAGGTTCCTCCCAGTGTGTTCCTATCTATCTCCTCCTTGCCAAGCCTTACTGTACCAGGTTCCTCCCCAGTGTGTTCCTACCTATCTCCTCCTTGCCAAGCCTTACTGTACCAGGTTCCTCCCCAGTGTGTTCCTACCTATCTCCTCCTTGCCAAGCCTTACTGTACCAGGTTCCTCCCCAGTGTGTTCCTACCTATCTCCTCCTTGCCAAGCCTTATTGTACCAGGTTCCTCCCCAGTGTGTTGCTACCTATCTCCTCCTTGCCAAGCCTTACTGTACCAGGTTCCTCCCCAGTGTGGAACGAGAGTTTGTTAAACCTTTTGCACTCTGGCAGGTTTGCTGGTTATTGTCTTAAAGGAAGATGGGAAGAAAGTCTTGCAAATTCTCAAGAACATAAGAAATGGAGGAACACTGCAGCAGACCTGTTGGCCCATACTAGGCAAGTCTTTCTCAAACCCAAATCCACTAAACAAAAATATTTGCCCCGACCGTTTTCAATGCTTCCCAAGGAATAAACTCTGATAACCATATTAACTGTGTTCAGTTCCCATTCATATCCAACCCCTTATGTATTACTACTGTGTCTTACACCTCACTCTAAAACCTCTATATACCCTCTGTGTGTCCATGTATTGTTTGTAACGGCTTGACAAAGTTCCTGGAGAGCGAAACGTTGCCACAGTAAAACGTCGCATTAGTTGCACTTGTCCCTTTACTTAATTTTCCTTCATGTTTCTTAATATTCATTATTTTCGTATTTATTTTTGAATTTAACGGGCCAGTTCTGGGACCCCGGCGCGGGGGCGCTTCTACCCAACCAGAGTTCCCTGCTACACAGATGCACCTGTTAACATCTCTCTCTCGTCTACTGAACATCTGTTAGTCATCATAATTATAGTTTATTCTTCCTCCAGTTGTCTCTGTTCCTTTTTGTTTTGTTTTTATGGATGACTGACTGGGTGGTTCTGTCTGTCTCTCTCTCTCTCTCTCTCACACACACACACATACTCTGTTTATCGTCTTAAACCGCCTCTACGGGTTTAATAAATTTTGCTCAGAGAAGGGGAATAATGAGAGTGTTTAGGAGAAGTTGAAGATCACAAAGAAAACCAAGAAATATTGGAAACAAAGATGTGGAAAAAATATCATGTGTAAAAGATATCCCGTGGCTCTGTTGGCAGCGCACTCATCTCTCACACTGAGTGTCCGTGGTTCGATCCCCTGCACGGGTGGAAACGTTGGGCATGATTCCTTTCACCTGTTGTCCCTGTTCACCTAGCAGCAAGTATCTGGGTGTTAGTTTACTGGTGTGGGTGGCATCCGGGGGGATTTAGTATACCTTAGATAGTGCCGGACTTTGAAGTGAGCTGAGGTAGGATAACAGCTCTTGGCCTCTATAATTAATGTGTAAAAAAATGAGCAGCACCCCGGGTTAACCTTTGAATTTTGTAAATGTAAACAAATGAATTTTGTAAATGTAAACAAATGAATTTTGTAAATGTAAACAAATGAATTTTGTAAATGTAAACAAATGAATTTTGTAAATGTAAACAAATGAATTTTGTAAATGTAAACAAATGAATTTTGTAAATGTAAACAATTGAATTTTGTAAATGTAAACAAATGAATTTTGTAAATGTAAACAAATGAATTTTGTAAATGTAAACAAATGAATTTTGTAAATGTAAACAAATGAATTTGTAAATGTAAACAAATGAATTTTGTAAATGTAAACAAATGAATTTTGTAAATGTAAACAAATGAATTTTGTAAATGTAAACAAATGAATTTTGTAAATGTAAACAAATGAATTTTGTAAATGTAAACAAATGAATTTTGTAAATGTAAACAAATGAATTTTGTAAATGTAAACAAATGAATTTTGTAAATGTAAACAAATGAATTTTGTAAATGTAAACAAATGAATTTTGTAAATGTAAACAAATGAATTTTGTAAATGTAAACAAATGAATTTTGTAAATGTAAACAAATGAATTTTGTAAATGTAAACAAATGAATTTTGTAAATGTAAACAAATGAATTTTGTAAATGTTATACAAGTGAATTTTGTAAATGTAAACAAATGAATTTTGTAAATGTAAACAAATGAATTTTGTAAATGTAAACAAATGAATTTTGTAAATGTAAACAAATGAATTTTGTAAATGTAAACAAATGAATTTTGTAAATGTAAACAAATGAATTTTGTAAATGTAAACAAATGAATTTTGTAAATGTAAACAAATGAATTTTGTAAATGTAAACAAATGAATTTTGTAAATGTAAACAAATGAATTTTGTAAATGTAAACAAATGAATTTTGTAAATGTAAACAAATGAATTTTGTAAATGTAAACAAATGAATTTTGTAAATGTAAACAAATGAATTTTGTAAATGTAAACAAATGAATTTTGTAAATGTAAACAAATGAATTTTGTAAATGTAAACAAATGAATTTTGTAAATGTAAACAAATGAATTTTGTAAATGTAAACAAATGAATTTTGTAAATGTAAACAAATGAATTTTGTAAATGTAAACAAATGAATTTTGTAAATGTAAACAAATGAATTTTGTAAATGTAAACAAATGAATTTTGTAAATGTAAACAAATGAATTTTGTAAATGTTATACAAGTGAGAGCGAGAACAAGAAATAACAGATAATTAAAGATACATGTGTGCATTTTATTACAATTAGAGATAATTATTTAAAAAAAAAGTTAACTAGACTATTATTCCTGGTGACGTTAGGATTTTAGCTCAGTTCCCATTAAATTGTCCAGTTTTAGACAGCTGGTTTTATTAAGTTATGATTTGTGTTTCTTCACAGTACGACATCGGTTCTGTTATTTATATACAAACTGTCGATAACATTTCAAGTATGTCAACATTCGCCATTGTTTTGACACATCAAACGAATTACAGTGTGCGCATTTTTGCACGCTTGCAGTTTCAGATATTTTAATACGTGTTCTAGGTTAGGTTTGTTTAGGCTAAGCTTGGCTAGATTAGGTTAGGTTCGGTTAGACTAGGTTAAGTGTGCCTGGACTAGGTTAAGTGTAGATAAATTAAGGAGATGATGGATGGTTGAACTAGTAGATTGATGGATGGTTGAACTAGTAGATTGATGGATGGTTGAACTAGTAGATTGATGGATGGTTGAACTAGTAGATTGATGGATGGTTGAACTAGTAGATTGATGGATGGTTGAACTAGTAGATTGATGGTTGGTTGAACTAGTAGATTGATGGATGGTTGAACTAGTAGATTGATGGATGGTTGAACTAGTAGATTGATGGATGGTGGAACAAGTAGATTGATGGATGGTGGAACTAGTAGATTGATGGATGGTTGAACTAGTAGATTGAGGGATGGTTGAACTAGTAGATTGATGGATGGTTGAACTAGTAGATTGATGGATGGTTGGTTGAACTAGTAGATTGATGGATGGATGGTTGGTTGATCTAGTAGATTGATGGATGGATGGTTGGTTGAACTAGTAGATTGATGGATGGTTGGTTGGTTGAACTAGTAGATTGATGGATGGTTGGTTGGTTGAACTAGTAGATTGATGGATGGTTGGTTGGTTGAACTAGTAGATTGATGGATGGTTGGTTGGTTGAACTAGTAGATTGATGGATGGTTGGTTGGTTGAACTAGTAGATTGATGGATGGTTTTTTGGTTGAACTAGTAGATTGATGGATGGTTGGTTGAACTAGTAGATTGATGGATGGTTGAACTAGTAGATTGATGGATGGTTGAACTAGTAGATTGATGGATGGTGGAACTAGTAGATTGATGGATGGTGGAATGTAATATAGATAAATGCCACGGAATAAAAAATGGTAGAAAGTGAAAAAGGCCACACGAAGAATATAGATCACGTAACGAAACATTAAGACATTACAAAACAAATGTTATATTGGTACCTGACATTACTGGTGGTGATTTCCAAAGTCTGGTAAAGGAGGTATGGGCACACATTGACCAATACATTGGTGAGTACCAACCTCTGATCTAGGGTGATGGAGAAATGAGAGCAGTTTACAACATATCTGCCACTGAAGATGGGACAAGTTACGGTCGTAAGTTCGTTTAATATGTCTATTATATACCCCATGATGTGGGTGGTAGTCCAAAGGTTAGAGCCATATGATGGGACCAGGGACTAGGCCGCAGAATTTTGATAGCTGAACAAGTTATAATGGTAATGAACTATTTACACGTAACAGTTGATAAGAAAGACACATGTGCAACATTAAGATATTTTTATTCCGAAAAGTTTGGCTTACACAGTGGGCTTCTTCAGTCGAGTACAGAGACAGTAGCAGTATCAGTAGAGCCGATGTAAACAGTCCGTCACTCTCGAAGACTTAGTTATTGAGGGGGTCAGTCTGTCACCCTGGGTAAGTCACATGCGCGCACACGCGCATCTTACACGCACACGCGCATCTTACACGCACACGCGTGTTCCATTACACCAGGTGTACAATTATACCAATGATGCACAGGTGAGGCGAGTCAACGCAAATGATCAGGTGTGTTGGTGGTCGAAGCTGGGGAAGAGGAGGGGGATGAGGGGAAGAGGAGTAGGAGGGGAGGGGAAGAGGAGGAGGAGGAGGAGGGGAGGGGTAATATATGCCCCTTTTATGTATTAAACAAAATTGGGTACAACCGCAGTGGGCTGCTACACTGACAGTTCCATAGTGCGAACAAAAGCTACCTAGATATTCCCTTTTATACACAACCCGGACATAAGCGACAGGAACTTATGACGACGTTTCAGTCCGACTTAGACCAAAACGTCGTGGTAAGCTTGTCTTTCCTGTGTGCGGGTTATTGTGTTTTGTTCCATTCACGGTATTGTACCTTGTTGTTCAGTCTTTTATGTTCCATCACAAGATGGTGTCTCCCTGTCATATTCCATCACAAGATGGTGTCTCCCTGTCATATTCCATCACAAGATGGTGTCTCCCTGTCATATTCCATCACAAGATGGTGTCTCCCTGTCATATTCCATCACAAGATGGTGTCTCCTGTCATATTCCATCACAAGATGGTGTCTCCCTGTCATATTCCATCACAAGATGGTGTCTCCTGTCATATTCCATCACAAGATGGTGTCTCCTGTCATATTCCATCACAAGATGGTGTCTCCTGTACAATTCCATCACAAGATGGTGTCTCCCTGTCATATTCCATCACAAGATGGTGTCTCCTGTCATATTCCATCACAAGATGGTGTCTCCTGTCATATTCCATCACAAGATGGTGTCTCCTGTCATATTCCATCACAAGATGGTGTCTCCTGTCATATTCCATCACAAGATGGTGTCTCCCTGTCATATTCCATCACAAGATGGTGTCTCCCTGTCATATTCCATCACAAGATGGTGTCTCCCTGTCATATTCCATCACAAGATGGTGTCTCCCTGTCATATTCCATCACAAGATGGTGTCTCCCTGTCATATTCCATCACAAGATGGTGTCTCCTGTCATATTCCATCACAAGATGGTGTCTCCCTGTCATATTCCATCACAAGATGGTGTCTCCCTGTCATATTCCATCACAAGATGGTGTCTCCCTGTCATATTCCATCACAAGATGGTGTCTCCCTGTCATATTCCATCACAAGATGGTGTCTCCCTGTCATATTCCATCACAAGATGGTGTCTCCTGTCATATTCCATCACAAGATGGTGTCTCCCTGTCATATTCCATCACAAGATGGTGTCTCCTGTCATATTCCATCACAAGATGGTGTCTCCTGTCATATTCCATCACAAGATGGTGTCTCCCTGTCATATTCCATCACAAGATGGTGTCTCCTGTCATATTCCATCACAAGATGGTGTCTCCTGTCATATTCCATCACAAGATGGTGTCTCCCTGTCATATTCCATCACAAGATGGTGTCTCCCTGTCATATTCCATCACAAGATGGTGTCTCCTGTCATATTCCATCACAAGATGGTGTCTCCTGTCATATTCCATCACAAGATGGTGTCTCCTGTCATATTCCATCACAAGATGGTGTCTCCTGTCATATTCCATCACAAGATGGTGTCTCCCTGTCATATTCCATCACAAGATGGTGTCTCCCTGTCATATTCCATCACAAGATGGTGTCTCCCTGTCATATTCCATCACAAGATGGTGTCTCCTGTCATATTCCATCACAAGATGGTGTCTCCTGTCATATTCCATCACAAGATGGTGTCTCCTGTCATATTCCATCACAAGATGGTGTCTCCCTGTCATATTCCATCACAAGATGGTGTCTCCTGTCATATTCCATCACAAGATGGTGTCTCCTGTCATATTCCATCACAAGATGGTGTCTCCTGTCATATTCCATCACAAGATGGTGTCTCACTGTCATATTCCATCACAAGATGGTGTCTCACTGTCATATTCCATCACAAATTGGTGTCTCCCTGTCATATTCCATCACAAGATGGTGTCTCCCTGTCATATTCCATCACAAGATGGTGTCTCCCTGTCATATTCCACCAAATTGGTGCTCCCTGCATATTCCATCACAAGATGGTGTCTCCTGTCATATTCCATCACAAGATGGTGTCTCACTGTACATCCACGTGGCTGTCTTCCACTGCATCATTCCATCCAGGTGACATCCTGTCATCATTCCTACAACATGTTGTGAGACCAGCAGTGACGATCACTGCCGCACCTGCACTTTTGAGACCAGCAGTGACGATCACTGCCGCACCTGCACATTCAGTGTGAGACCAGCAGTGACGATCACTGCCGCACCTGCACTGTGTGAGACCAGCAGTGACGATCACTGCCGCACCTGCACATGTGTGAGACCAGCAGTGACGATCACTGCCGCACCTGCACTTGTGTGAGACCAGCAGTGACGATCACTGCCGCACCTGCACATGTGTGAGACCAGCAGTGACGATCACTGCCGCACCTGCACATGTGTGAGACCAGCAGTGACGATCACTGCCGCACCTGCACTTGTGTGAGACCAGCAGTGACGATCACTGCCGCACCTGCACTTGTGTGAGACCAGCATGGACGATCACTGCCGCACCTGCACTTGTGTGAGACCAGCAGTGACGATCACTGCCGCACCTGCACTTGTGTGAGACCAGCAGTGACGATCACTGCCGCACCTGCACTTGTGTGAGACCAGCATGGACGATCACTGCCGCACCTGCACTTGTGTGAGACCAGCAGTGACGATCACTGCCGCACCTGCACTTGTGTGAGACCAGCAGTGACGATCACTGCCGCACCTGCACTTGTGTGAGACCAGCAGTGACGATCACTGCCGGACCTGCACATGTGGGAGACCAGCAGTGACGATCACTGCCGCACCTGCACTTGTGTGAGACCAGCAGTGACGATCACTGCCGCACCTGCACTTGTGTGAGACCAGCATGGACGATCACTGCCGCACCTGCACTTGTGTGAGACCAGCAGTGACGATCACTGCCGCACCTGCACTTGTGTGAGACCAGCAGTGACGATCACTGCCGCACCTGCACTTGTGTGAGACCAGCAGTGACGATCACTGCCGCACCTGCACTTGTGTGAGACCAGCAGTGACGATCACTGCCGCAGCTGCGGTCCATCAATTTCAGGAGGTCCTGCGGTGCTCCCAGAAGATCTTGTGGTAAAGGAGACTTAGCAGAGAGTCTTAGTAAGATTCACAAATAACCGGCACATGGAAAGAAACTTAGGACGACGTTTCGATCCGACTTGTACCATTAACTTATCACTATTAACTGTGACCACTTAACGGTCGAAATCGGACCGAAACGTAGTCAGAAGTTTCCTTTTATGTGCAGGTTATTTGTGTATCCAAGATTAATTAAACACAAGTGTAACATCTGGGTATCTTTATTCAGTTGACGTTTCGCCCTCCAGTTGCTTTATCAATACAAAGACAACAGGCGAAGACTAGAAGTATATACAGAGGATAGTAGAAGAGGAGGTAATCAGTCCCCCAGCCTAGGAGCAGGTGATGACCACCCTAGACACGGTATTGTGCCTTTGTCTTCTTAGTAAGATGGTTCTTCCGCCCAAATTCCACTGATCTAGGGTCTGGAGATTCATCATCCAGAAGAGTCTTCCGTGTGTGTATTAAAATGAGCGCCCTCCGTTTTGTCATTGAATTCCTCAACAGACGTGTTTTCGTCCGGTCATGGGAGCTCAACCTTTTAGCAGATGTGGAAAAGGACATTTGTTAGAGGAAACGTGTCGCCTTAAGTGGCTTCTTCAGCCACTCTATTAAATGTCCTGGACTGTGCCTAGGTGTCTTTTTTTTCCCACATCTTGTCGTCATCACCATTCCATTTTTCACTTGGAGCAGATATCTGACATTGTTCTCCCAGTGTGACACTTGTTATCATGACAAAGCTGCCGTGAAGGCTGTGCTGTCTTGAATAACATCTTCCACATCTGCTGAGGAAGGGGGTCTCAGATTTTTCAGCTTTTCCTGCTTCAGGAGTCTTTGCAGCTTCAGATGCACCCATGCGACTAGTTGTGATACGAAGCTAACTAGTGAGCACTTAAGGTGACAACAGTTGTGAAGGTCTTCGTCTTCATAGTCATTACCTAACACTACAAAATATCAGTGATACCACTGATGACTTTGATACGCTGACGCCGGAGATTTGCTAGTGATTCCATATTGTTAAGACAGATTACATCAGCTTGGTATTAAGTCTTGCCTTTGGATAAGTAACTCAATGTGTACCACTATGCATATAAACGATCTCCCAGTTAGCACTAGGCTGCCAGGGGTGTTTGATTCCAGTGGAGTCAGAAGTTCATCAGTATCATAACTTTTTTGTAAAAGAACAACCTCTTGAGGCGCATCAACAACGGCTCCTTTCATTGTTGCTTCCAGTTCCCTGCTAGGAACTAGTACCCCTACAGCACCAACTCATGAGACAGTCCGTACCAATGGGAAGGATGAAGGTCTCACTAGAATGTTCCGGGTAAGATCTCTCTACACTGACACTCAGAGTGTGTGTATTTGTGTGTATTTCTGATATCCAGTTAGAAAGGTGGCAACTGTTATCATTCCTGTGAATTTGATTTCTGTGAGAGCTATGACGTCTGGTGATGCCTCTTTGATTCTTTCGTGCCATACAGTGCGATACAGTTGTACACCGGCTGTAAATAATGTTGCTTGTCAGTTTCTTGGCTTTCAGCATAATGTTTTTCATTGTGGCAGCTTCAGAAGCCCTGTCAGTCAGAGGTGTGCGTACTGCTTTCGGGGTTGAGTTTAGTGTCTGTTCCGGGTATCTACATTTTACGTGCTTAGTAATGGACATTCAAGTATTGAATTGGTTCCAACAATGAATCTTACGTGTTCATTTTTATATGACTGATCATACAAGTTTTGTTATTCTTTTTTTGAAATTCTTATGCATAGACTTGGTAAGAATTAAAAAAAATAGGGCTTGCATAGGTCATTGTGTGTACCCCTAGTCTGATATTAGATGGGCCGGGCTGTCCTGGTGTTACCCTTTCATATTGCATCACAGAGGAATGTGTTTTATACGTGGCTGTGGAAGGAATGGGAGGCACCTTTTCCGTGGGAGGCTTTAAAGGGCACGTAAGTACCTCCGTCTCCTAATAACATGTTAATTTTTCCACTATATTCTACCTTATCCATAATTACTATCGCATTTGCTTTGTTTCGAAAGATGAAGTCCAGGATCTATCCTTAATTCATGGTATAACTTAAATATTTGATAATTGTGTTGCAGAGGTGTGAGCAAAGCTCAGGGTAGGCTTACAATGTGCTTCACCCAGGTTCAAGTTCCTGCATTTCTCTTCAAAGAAACATCTATGTTCATGGGACAAACGATGGTGTTAGGTATGAACTGGTATGTAATTCATTAATATTCTCGGGAAGACTGAGAGGCAGTCAAGAGGGTATTTGTATGCTCTAGTATCGGAGAGACTTCTAGGTGCATGTATAATGTCTCTCACAACTCAGGTTAGGGAAGAATAACATCGTAACCTTATCCAAGACATTATTGTTATCTGTAGCACTGATGGGTACATGAGCAGTGTAAATACACTAGTGTGTGATAGTGTCACTACTCACGACAGTGTGTGATAGTGTCACTGCTTACAACAGTGTGTAACTGCAGTGTGTGATAGTGTCACTGCTTACAACAGTGTGTAACTACAGTATGTGATAGTGTCACTGCTTACAACAGTGTGTAACTACAGTGTGTGATAGTGTCACTGCTTACAACAGTATGTAACTACAGTGTATGATAGTGTCACTGCTTACAACAGTGTGTAACAGTGTGTGATAGTATCACTCCACACATCAGTGTGTAGCTATACTGTGATAGTATTACTCCACGCAACAGTGTACAGCTACATTACTGCAGTAGTAGCAGCAGCAGTAGCAACAGTAGTAGTAGAAGCAATAGTGGTAGTAGTAGTAGAAGCAATAGTAGTAGTAGCAGCAGTAGTAGTAGTAGTGGCTTTCAGTATAGAGTATGTAAGGTAATGGTTGGTTCTATGACCACAAGTTTGTTGTGGCTGGTGATGCCTGTTGTCATGGTGACACTGGCGGGGTGCAGGGGCGCCTGTTGGGAGTGAGCTGTTGAAGGATCACCTCCCATTGCCGGGATGGTAACCTCTTATGGGACCGAGTGTCTGTGTATATGTGAGCTGTTGGTGTAAGGTGTTGGGTAAATTAACTGTATAAGGTAACCTTATATTGCAGGGGAAGCTGTAAGGAGAGTTATTCTTTCAGTTTTATAATGAGTGGCAGACTGGGAAGAAAGTAGTGGGAGAAAGAAATGGTTAAAATAGATATGGAGGAGAAGAGGAAGATATTTATAGTGAGGAGGGTTGTAGGAAGAAATGGGAGGGGCTTAGAACAGTGGAAACTCAGTGTTTACGTATTGATGAATTAGACACTGATTACCTCAAACTCCTTCTGATCGTCAACCATTCTTCTCTGTATTGGACTGAGGAAGTCACTGGTTGGCGAAACGTTTCCACAAATGTGTGTTGCACAAGTGTCTATCATTCTGCTGTCGGTTCTCTCAACCATTTATCTATATTTACTTAAAACGTCATTTTCCACACCATCCTTGGCCTGTCTTCACTAGTAGTTCCAGAATTTTAGTCAAACACTAACTTTTTGATTAGTTTAGAACATAGGCCTTTATAAGAGGCTAAAACAAGATCATTACTGCCACTCTCTGCGTCACATTCACTTTTAACGACCATCTGATTTCTAGTGATAATGGTGGAATTACCCACAAAATTTAGGTAAATGAGACAGATGCAACTAATGTGACATTTTATTGTGGCAACGTTACGATATGACAAAGCTCCTGGAGAGCGAAACGTTCCCACAATGTCACATTAGTTGCATCTGTGTTCATTTACCTAACATCTATGTGGCACAGCACTGTGGAACACTCCTACCCATCTTCTCCACAGAACCATTTGAAGATTCTGTGGTTGTTAGCCTTGTCAGCCACGGAAAAGTTCTGTTATTAAGGCCAGGTTTAGCATTCACCTGACCTACTTTCCTTCTCCTGGACGCTAAAACTACTCTTTATTGTTTATGTCCTCCGTCGCACGCAACTTTTCAGTCAGAATTTCTAGTAAACAATTTTTTTTATTGCGTGCGTCTCTCGTGACATTTAAGTGATTTTGGTTGACTTTTTACAAGAGCTTGGCGATTCAACTCTGATCTTTCTCAAGCATCGCTGTATTTGGCTGGGTGAGAGCTCAACACTGGCGCTGCGTACTCGACAGTGGTTCGTATATATGTGAAGTGACTTGCACATGTCTTTGATTGCCACTTTGTCATTACCTGTTTGCAGTCACAGGAACAGAGCTATGTTCGTATTATACCGTCTTCGGTATTAACTTTTATAAATTAGTCTGTGTGATAAGAGTCGTTTTAAGATGAACTGCAGCATCTTTGATGCTCTGAAGAAATGTTTTTAGTATCCAGGCGACGCCCTAATAAGTAACATCTCACTCCCATCAGTAAGTTCCACCATAGTCTGAAGCAAAGTAGCATAGTTCTGTTCCATAGTGTGGGACAAAGTAGCATAGTTCTGTCCCATAGTGTGGGACAAAGTACCAAACTATGGAACAGAACTTCTCTCTAGACTGAGGGACTGATCTCCTTGATGGATTAATTACATCATCTTAACATCTCTACCGCTTCTGCTGCCTCTGTGTTCGACTGTTGTATTGGACTGATGAAGCCACTGTGTGGCGAAACGTTTCCTCAATAAAGATACCCAAGTGTTGCATATGTGTCTAATTTATCAACTCGTCGGTTCTCCCATTCATCTACAGCTTTATAAATTACATTTTCCATTTTTGTGGGATAGGCCATCCGGTGGGACGGCAATATTAACGTAATAGTAACGCCAACACCGAGCACATGGCTCACTGCAGTGTTTTAGAATCTCAGGTTGAAGTGTTGAAGAAGGAGGTTCTACTTCTTCAGGAGGAAAATAGGAGGCTGAAGCTTCGCCTAGATGGGTGTGGGAGTGAGTGTGAGATGGTTGGTGCTGGTAAGGAGGAAATGGTTACCAACAGTGAAAGTGGCAGCCGCTTTAAGTGGCAAGTGGTTCACAATTCAGGAAGAAGGAAGATAAAGAAGGTTAACAGAGAAGATGTGAAGGTAGGAAATCGATTCTCTGTTCTCCAGGACGAGTGTACTTCAGTGGTTAGCGAGTGGTACCCAGTAATGGGAGGAGCATCAAAATAAGGAAAGTTAAGAGAGAAGATTTGAAGGTAGAAAATAGCTTCTCTGTTATTCAGGATGAGTGTACTCCAGTGGGCAGTGAAGGTAAAGGTACTACTTCTCCTGCTAATAGAGGTAAGAGAATTCTTGTGGTAGGTGACTCACAGGTAAGATATATGGACCGTGCTTTCTGTAATAGGAATAGGGAGGTGAGAGAGAGGGTGTGCTTCCTGGAGCTGGTGTTGGTGACATAGTCAACAGGTTGGATAATATCATGTCAGGTAATGGGAACAAGCCCATTATCTGTCTCAGTGCTGGTGGAAATGATATTGGGAAGGGTAGGAGAGAAGAGCTGCTGGATAAGTACAGGTCAGCTATAGAGCTAATTAAGTCTAAGGGAGGGGTCCCAATTATATGTAGCATCTTGCCTAGAAGGGGAGTGGGAAATGAATGGATGTCTAGG